>LGUA01000376.1:0-18989 GCA_001660665.1 Emergomyces africanus
ACAAAAAAAAAAAAAAAACTACAAACTATCTCGCCACGTCACTTTTCGACATTTAGATCTTGCCCGTTCGATCTCCATCATTCTAATGCCGAAATGCATGAAGGTCTCTCCTCCTAAGAAATATGTCGGTCAGCTCTTCAATCCCTTCCGTATGGGAGCATCATAGGCCAGTATATGTTTTTTTTTTTTTGTTTTTGTTTTTTGAGGAGAAGCAGCCAACTTACCACCAAGCAACAAACGACTGTGTCTCAACCCCAATCCCAATTCGTTGCAGCTCTTTCGTAGATAAATGAGTATCATATGGCCTCTGGACCTCCCCCGGCTTTGGCCCTTCCTTTACAGGTATCATGCCAGGTAACGGCAGCCCCAAAATCTCCGCCATCTTCTGACAAATTTGATATTTGGTCATCCTGTCCTCGGACGAAAAGTGTAGGACCCTAGGGAGGGATTTGATGGTATCACCATCTTCCGCCTTTCCACCGCCAGGGGAGTAGTAGTAATTCTTGTACTTGACAGCGATGTCATGACAAACCCTCCCCACATCCGCAGTGTTCGTCGGGTACCGTAACGCCCAATCATCCATCTTAATTCCCGCATTTGCATCCTGTGCCTTCCACACTGCGTCCACAAGCACATTCACCGCGCTCTCGCTATTCTGTTTCGCCGGCCCGTATAGCACAGGGACACGTAACACCACACCCAGCCCGGACTCGCGCGTCTCATCCAGCACCGCGATCTCACCATCCCGCTTCGTCTGGCCGTAGATATTGGGGGGTTCAGGCGTTGCGGAGACTTCATAGGGAGCTTCACCGGGGCGGCCGGAGAATACATAGTCTGTTGAGATGTAGATGAGGAGAATGGATCTGGATGAGGTTGCTTGTGCTAGAGATTTGGTAGCCGCTACGTTTATTTTGCGTGCTGCATCTGGGTTTTGGTCGCATTTATCGGGGAAACGGTTGGCGGCGCCTTCGGATTGAATTTTATTTTTTGATTAGCAAACTAGAATTCAGAGCAATCGGTGGTATTAAAAATAAAAAAAAACCACAATTTTTATACACATCTATATTTCTACAAATACACCAAAGAGCAACATTCAGGAGCCGGGGCATGATATCAAACTCACAATGCACAACAACATCGGGCCTGTTAATATGGCCATCCAATCCAACCAATCCTTGATTAGCAAAATATATACATATATGTATATCAAACATAATATCCAAACAACCGTCTCCCTTCCACTGCAAAATTTCACCAGGCGCGTTGCAGTATGATCACGCATATCGCACTTCCGAAATAGAAAACACTACAGAGCGGGTTTGAACATACTTCGTCCGATCTAGCAGTGCTACAACTTCATCCTCATTCGAGAGGTCCGCCTTGACGATTTCCGCATCCGCATCTGTGCCCGTGCCCGTGCCCGTGCCCGCTCTGGAGAAACCTTGTCCAATCGCTTTCCAATTGGAGCTGTCTCTGTGGAAAGCATTGAGAACTTGGCGCCCAAGAAGGCCAGTGGCGCCTGTGATAAGGGCTGTTTGTGGCATTTTATTGTGTAGTATGTTCCCCTTGTATAATAGTAGTATAGAGGTTGAGTTGGTTTCTGGTTAATAAGTGGTTGGGTTTTCTGTTTCGTGGGAGGAATGGCCATCCATTTTAAAATGACGTCAGGTGTTCTGGTGGGGTTAAATGCTATTTAACGATAAATTGGTTGACAAGGGCTAGGATGAAAGCACACCCGGAAGAGATCTACGACTCTTTTCCATATTCAATCCATAACAGTTCTCTTCTGGGATTACTCTCCCTAGTAAGATTTATTCTACTGGCAAACGACAGGGTAGATTCCCTCAAAGCTCACAAAACAATACGCTTAATATTTGATGATCATTAAGTTCAAATTTTTTAAGTAACACCGTCTCAGTATGAATACAAATTACAGCTCATATAAATCATCTCTCTCTTCATTTTTTTCCTCCTCATTTTCTTCGTTTGAATCTATAGGGTGTGTAGAAATGCCTGTAAGTATGAAGGAGGGGGCAGGGCCTTCAGTCGTCAAAACTAATAAGTTCTTGTTAGCCAATTTCATCCAACCATGGAAGCTCCAATTTATTTTTTTTATTTTTTTAGGATTAAGTATCTTATGTGTACTATACATACATTGTTCATCACAGTTTAAATTCCTCTCCAACAAACTTTTCTGTTAACTTCCACAACTTCTCTGCATGGTCTTGGTCGACAGCGTATGGGGCCGGGGTTGCGATTTGACAATCAATTAAGAAGGCGCCGGTATGGTCTGTGGAACGGCGACGTTAGCTGAAAGGTGAGTTAACGAATCGGAGGGTGAAAACATACCTTTCAATGCAGGGTCAAAAGCCGCGACCACTGATGTGGCAGCTCCCTCGGCCTGAGTTTTCCAGTTTGGTACAGAAAATTTCATTGCAGAAAGCACTTCTTGAGACAAATATCGTCCCAGTTCCGTATGTATAACTGAATTCACGGTCAGTAACTAGCATAGCAAAGATAAAATTTATCTAGGCAGAAGCTCGGAAAGTAGTATGTAAATACCTCCTGGATGTAGGGCGAAAGAAGAGATCCCAGCACTGGCGAGATGCTTTGCGAGATAGGTGGTAAACAGTATATTTGCCGTCTTCGACTGTCCATATGCTATCATCGAATCGTACGACTTATATAGCTCCCAAGGATACCCATAGCTAGCCAGGAATGATTCAACACCTATCTCGTCTTCTGCGACGGGGTGGCCTTCGAAATTATAATCCTGGAACCGGAACGGGGAAAACTGGTATCCCAGCGAGGTTAGATTGACGATACGGGTGGAGCCTGGGCGTTTGGCAGCGGCCTGTCGAAGCTTATCCATAATTAGGTTGGTGAGCAGGAAATGGCCGATGTGGTTTGTTGCTAGGTGCATCTCGAAGCCATTTTCGCTGATTTCGTGATTAGGGAGAGCCATGATGCCGGCATTGTTAAGGAGGACGTCGATGGCGTCGACGGCCTCATTGATCTTTGCGGCGGCATTTCGGACAGACCGTAGAGAAGATAGATCCATAGTTACTGACGTAGTCCGTACTTTTGGGAAGCTGGCATTCAGATCTTTGATGACCTCATCGAGTTTCTCTTGCGTTCTGCCTGTTATAACTATATGAGCGGGGCTGTGTTCTGCAATTGCCTTGACAGCAGCAGTTCCAAGGCCTTTGGGGTTAACGCCCGTAACGACAACTATGGGAAGGGGATCATTAGCATCGGGGGAAACATTAATGCGCCTATGTACCCATATCGTGTAGGGAATGAGGTGTATATACCTGTCAATCCTTCAATCCGGCCAGCAAACGCATTGGCCACCTCAGTGGCCGTTGTTTTCGCTCCGAATTCAGCGTGAGTTGCCATGTTTTTTAAATTGTGTTTTTCTTGGCTTTGTGTTTTTTTTTTATAGTGGTAGTAACTCTGTAAAGATAAAAGGTTTCTTGAGGTATAGACTTGATCCTTTTCTCAACCTGCTCGTCCATTCTGAGGAATTGGGATGAGTTCGACCCCTTATATAGAAGGACTGATGGTCAGGCCTTCACATCCAACAATGGATATCAGAGTTTTAGAGGCCGATCTGTCGATAAGGCCGTATCGAGTTTTCCCGTCGTTTTGGCCATGGACTTCGGCGAACAAACAATTCAAGGTTGTAATACTACTCCGTGGGAACTTTAAATATCCATGGAGTTGGCTAGGTGGCTGGGACGGAAACATTTCTTGACGATGCACATACATTTCCGATGCTCTCATTCGTCGCACTCGCGGTTTCTGAGCTTGTTTCCCTGTGTGCGGGGTCACCCTTGGCACTCGGCCCCTGGCGTCGTAAGTAATCCTGACGTCGCGAGTAATCCTCCCTCCTCAATCCGGAGACATTTTGCGCTTGTTGCTTGTAGCTCGATTCACTACAAATTATGATTTTGAGATGCTTCTCGGGGGCCATCTTTTTATCGAGGGCTCGGATTAATGTGCTGCTCGTTGATTCATACGTCCCTTAGTATTTTTATTTTATTTTTGATTGGCTTGTGGTTGGAGTATTGATTGTTGCAGACATCGCCATTTTGACTGGCCATTTTCTTCACAACATGTCATCGTTCAGACAAGCCATCTCTTGTAGATGAAGATGTCACCTATGCGATGGTAGCAGCATCCGTCCTCAGCGTCAAGTTCGGCGACCAAGTTCAGGTACGCAGCGTAGTGCGTGATAATGTTATCGATCGATCCGAGCCGCGTGCTGGCGTGATGGGGGCTGCAGGCTTCCCAGCTTCCAAGGTCTGCGGTCCCTTGGTTGGGTTATTGGCAGCCTGTAGTAACTAGCACACAGAATCGTGTAGTTATGTTATGTTTCGATTTTTGGATACTAGTTTGAATAAGATTAATTGATGGCATCGTGCGCAACAGGCCCTGTTTCAATGCTTTTACGTCCGTAGGAACTAAATAGATAAAGTTTTTAGGTTGATCGGCTTATTAATGAACAAAATTGAACCGCACTGCCCCCTACTCCGTGCGGCTTGATGGCCACTTGAGATATACATCAAGTTTCGATTAATTAACTCCGACGTATTGAACATATTTTGCAGTGCGGAGATTTCAGTTTTGGCTTTGGCTCAGAGACCCCTCCAAGGCAACAGGATTTCCTTTTGAAAAGGTCCTGGGGGGCTATGGCTATGATTTTCTATCTCTGCACTCCTGAAAACGTGGATCGTATCGCTATACGAATGTTGTGTATCTAAGCTACTGGGAGTGGCCTTGTTGGGACCGTAACGGGAGGAGTCCTAATTACTACTATATACGGAGTAGTTTTAATGAGTATTGGGTTAGAAATCACGCCGAGCAGCTTTTCCGGCCGAAGTCGGCATCTGGAACCACCACAAACTTTTTTAGCACCACATTCAACTTATTTATTTATATTTATTTTATTCTATTTTAATTTTTTAATTTTTGTATCCGATAAGGTTTGGAGATCCTTTGTTTTTCTTCTTTTTTCATTTTTGTTGTTTTTTCTTATCTTTTTTTACGCTGCTGCCGGCCCCCCCGTACAATGACATCACCGTGAGATATTTCCCTTGAGACATGTGCTAGTATTCTTCTGTCCCCCTTACGTCAGAGTTTTATTAAAACACGACATGTCAAGTTGAAGTGACAGCTAACTTTAATAACTTATTGTCAAAGAGGGTGCCAGCCAGACTGAGCCAACCACCAACTCGATTCTCCAAAACCCCATCCCAATCGCAATCACGGATACCATATTGCCGATATAGAGCCCCACCTATACGTGATAGCTTAAATGTTTCTAGACCATTATAAGGAGAGGCGGTTTATTTTGCGCTTCGCCTCATCTACGCAGTAGGGCCAGGGCGCCCAAAGGGAACTAGCTAGTTCTGGCTATTGAGAAACGGCCACCGCTTATCCCTTGATCAGAAAGTGGAAATAACTTCTATTTTTAGAATTTTTGTTGTACTGCGTACTGTGTAGGTACGGAGTTCGGAGTAGTGTTTGTTTATTTTATCGATTATACTTCCCGAAATGAATAAATGGCAATTATATGAGAGTGAGGGATACGGATCCCTGCTGCGGACGGTTCACATTTCGTCTCGCTTCAAGTTAGTGACAGGAGCTTTTTCCATATATAAAGTATTTAATAACTAGTATGACTAAAGGCGATGCATTAATGTAGTTCGTAAACAATAATATACATTATTATGCAGTTAAAAAAAGAAAAATCTTAGATGCCAAGCCCATCAACGCCCTTGCTATCATAGACAGTACATAATTATTACACTCCATGCAGGACGAGGGTATAGAACCTTCTGACAAGAGGAATATAAAATTTTAGCAGATGAAAAACGCATAACACCATAAGAACCAAATAGAAGTAAAGGATCGCTCGCTGAATCGCGGGACAAACAAAATATATACATAGACTTTACATGGCACCCATCACGGTCCCCGCGAGGTTTAATATAGTAATGATATCGAAACTTGAAACAAAACAGCACGGTGCATGGTTTTCTTTTCTTTTTTTTTCCCTCGAATGTTTGAAGTATACGAAAAGGAAGGCAAAAAGAATTAAAAAAAAGGAATAAAAGAAAAAAGAAAAAAAGAAAAAAAAAACCTCAACACGTTAAACATCCTCATGATGTGTCGCTAGCCGGGGTGTGGAGGTTGCGGCCCCATTGGGACGAGATGTGACCTCCGACATCTGTGAACTAGAAGGCCCATCTCGTTGATATGCGCTTGATAATCCTGTTTCCTGAAATTGCGTGATTGATTGTGACGGCTGCCCGGAGACCCCTGAAAACGTGCTCAAAACGGATCCACGGCGCCTCAGCCGTTTGTTGGCATCCATGAGTTCTTTGCGGTTGAGGGATTCGGATGGTAACAAAATAGCACGGTCGAGTTCGTATGGCAAACCACGATGACGCCCACGAATCTCCATGGCAATAATAATAAGTTTCGATAAAGGTTTGAATTGCGCGCAGAGTGAGGCATTGGTATTTGGGAAACCAAGCGATAGACCCACGGTGCCGTAGGCCGAAACGATTTCGAACAGGACCGCAAACATGCTGAAAGAATTTTCGCTGGCATTTTCAAGCCTGCTGGTTTCCACAATGGCAATGATGAACAAGCCAAGGAATATGTACCACAGATCGAAGCTGAGTTGTCTGCGAAGATGGGCCCCGACGTAATTGACTTTCTTCGAGCCAAGTGTTTCATCTGACTCGTCATCTGCATACGGGTACGTATATATACCCAAACTGCCCTCCTCATAAACGTTTGTCCGACGGACTGAAATGGCAATAGGGAACACAGAAATATACATCATAATCATATAGGACACTTGAATAGCAGGATGGAGATTGGCCAGATCAATGACCGATAAACCAGCAGTTCGCGTCGCTGCCGCTTGGAATAAGCCATCCACAAACCGTATCCCCGGCGGAATTTTAGTAACATCCGGGTTATTCAACTAATAGAATAGGTTAGCAAGGGATGAGACAAAGTACTCGGATGGATTTTGGAGAAGGGGGGATGCCTTGGGGGGGGGGGGGGGACGTACATCTAAAATAACAAAAAAAATCAAGTCTACTCCGTTAAGAACAACAAGAACGCCAAATAGCCACCATGTAGCTGTGCCGGGGAACAAAAGAGTAAAACATCTCCTGGGGTGGTCGAGCAAGAATCGTAATTCTTCCCAAGTTGGGCTGCCATGGGGAACCAGGAGGGAAAGCAACCAAATCACGAATCGTAGCATGCAAGGAAACCCAGTATTTCCGATGATTATAAGGAAGGTCATTAGAAGAAGTGGAAACACTGCATCATAGAAAGACTGCATCGAGTTCGGGGTGAGTGCGAATCCTTGGTCGTTGAAAGCAGAGCCAGATGTGAAAACAGCCCACCACGGGCGTCCTACTCCTGCAGCTCTGACGGCGTTACCGAACCTTTCCGTTTCAAGAATCCATGGCACTAAGCAAATAATGCCTAGCAGATGGAAAAAGAAAAAATAACAAACCAACACCACCGCTAGAACTTTCAGTGCTCTATATTCAATACCCCCTAGCTCATTCCTTTGATCCTCGGTAAGATCGACAAAGGCAGAATTTCGGCCAATTGTCGGTTGCCAACTTAGATAAGGGCTTGGATCGGCGTCAGGGTCTGCACTCGTAGAGCGAAAGAGATTGGACAACGTTCCCCTTCGCGTTCTATCTGGAGGGGTGAAATCCGCGTCTGCGACAGCTTGGCTTGCCCCACGGCGAGAGCTAGCTCGAGGAAATGGGGTTGTCTGAGAACGCATCCGGACTGCATCGGGTTCATCAATGGTGATATGTTGTCCAGTGGAAGGCCGTGTCAAAGGGAAAAAAGGGGCAGAATAAGCAGGCTGCTCGGATTGTGATGTCTGTACTTGTCTCAAATCTCCACCATCGGTATCATCGACAGTTTGTGGGACCCCGCCTCTATCATACTCTCGTGGGCTTGGAATACGAAGTGCGCCTGTCTGTTTTCGTTGGTTTTCTAGGAACGCAATATGATGTTCCGGGCTCAAGTATTGAGATGCCACCAATCCCCCATTTGTACTGTTATCAACTACAACAGTTGATTCCCCCGCTGATTCCCCCGCATTGTCAATACCACCCGGGCCCACTACCCCATCTGAACCAGCCCCGACGCCAGAAGTTGATTTAGGCGAACGGTCACTCTCAGACGTAGATTCCAGGTCCGGTTTCTTCCCAACGTCGTGATCATCTAAACCCCCCTGAGCCTGTCCATTATCTTTATCCCTCACAAGCACTATCTTCCTTCCGCGAACTCCCATCTCCTCTAGACCTTGGTCGCGAGTAATCCCGTCCCCGGCCTCACGCGTCATAGTCCTCTGTTGTGACTTTAAACGCCTCATGGTTTTCGCCTCGCGAACAACATGTTGAAATCGCCTTTCAAACCAAAAGAGGCGAATAAAAACGAGGAATGAATGTATAACGATCGGATTGGTAATCATGGAGACGAACCATAACCCAACCTGTTGGTAGGTGAGCAGAAGATTGATGTCGACTGGATTGAGGCCACTCTGTGTAGCAGAACCTGCACTGAACAGGAGTGCATCGATGTAGCTCAAGTTACCAGTCGGGTAGAGGACGACGGAGCAAGCAAGAGCACAGCCGATAATGTAGGCATAATGGATGGATATAAAATTGAGTCGTATGTTAGAAATAACTGGTATTCGAGCCCTGATTGAGTTAAGAACTTGTAGGGCGTCCATCAAGCCTTGAAGCAAGCTCCAACAAGCCCGTCTCGCCTTGGAAAGACAAGATTGGCAAGACATCGTGTGCTTTAAGGACGGACTTGAGGGAGAATCGCAACGTTTAAAATCATCCAACGCAACACCGTCCGCAGGAGGAATTATCCAAGTACGAGCGACCACAGAAATGGCCGGACGGAACAAAGATCGTATCCGTAGGTCGGTAGACTGGAAATTAGCAGCCTAGCAAAATAGAGGAAGCGGTTGTACGGTATCCCTTAGGAGCCGCTATCAGAGGCTTCGCGCTGAGTCCAGCATGCAATTTGAAGCGAGACCATGCGAGAAAAGACATCACGGAAATCGTATATAGTGCATGTAAAGAGATCAATCAGCCATGAGGCAGTAGTGTGATAGAGAGGAATTAACGTAAAGAGGAACGAGAGAAGAAGTTGGGAAAACTTTCTCTGAGGCCCAGGCCTGCCGTGGCTAAAAGAGCGGAAGACTGTGTCTGTATCGCCGGGGCAGCCAAAATGTGGACTTGGGGACTTAGAGCAAACAAAAAGAGCGTGGCATAAGGTTGAGTTTCTGGGTGGAAATACAATTTATTCTCCCTGACTCAGCGCGTGGTGGCGACAACGCAAAAGAAACATTCCCAACTTCTGGCGCGTCCTCTGTATTGAATACTTTCGATCAGCGCGTCCCCCATTGTTAACTGCTTGAGATCATCATCCTACGGTAGGCCTTGCAAGGTCCTCCTGGTGGATTCGGGTATCTCTGATAAAAAACTCCCTTTGGCCATCGTCGTCGTGGGCCGGGGGTGAACCAAGACATCTTTTGAGTTTCCAGCATCATGGCGCAGCAGTTCACCGAGCAGCCAAAAAATAAAGTTGGTCGTCACCCATTCGCAGACGTTCTCGGTCGACAATCATTATTAAATAATGATAAATTCGTGGCGGGGTGCCAGGCCGGTGAAAACTGGTTTGTTACCTTGCTCAGACACAGCGTGTGTTGTGTTGTGTTGTGTTGCACATCAAGCCGCACTGCGCAGACTTCGCCCAATGTCGAGCCCCGCTAGGATCAGCACCTTCGACGGTTTGATTGGAGGTTGTCCTGAATGACATGCATGGCCTAACTAATGCAACACCCATGTCCGAGCTTCCTACGCAGTACATTCTGAACACCAAGAGTCCAAAAAGCTCTAACTACTACCCATCCGTTTTAGTTATATCCTCTGTAGGTCTCCCCTTTCTAGAGGAAATTGTTCTTCAATCCCGTAACGTTACTTCGGTCCTGGCCTAAGCCTGCCTGTATTGTCCCATGATTTCAGGCACTGAGCTGGTGGACGGGACATTTGTTCAAGAGGGGACTACAATGGGTGACTACGACATACAACCGTACGCATAAATTGACACCACTTACATCTTAATGGCGACTTGTGAGCCTTAGATTGATGATTGAACGAAGGAAGGAAGGAACAGGAGAACCTTTGAAATCTTCCTTTATCAATTATCTCATCAGAAAAATGAGATACAAAGAGAGGGAAGGGAACACATCCAGGAAGAGAATGAACCTGCCAGTCCAAGAAAATTGTTCAAGTTGGTGTGAATTTAATTGCCAAAAGACTTCATGTTTGAGCAGGGAAGGGGAAGAGTAAATTTCATCCTCAAGCACTTTTTCATAGTGACCAGCTTTGGAATGGTAGGGCGTCTTCTGCTCATGATGCATTTTTTTTGAAATTCATATGGACTCGTGTACAGGAAGTACTGTAATTGTAGTCGCCCGAAATGTGTGCTGCACACTCTTCAATGCTCCCGAGCATCGACCCAAAGGAGAAAGAAACTGCATAAAATAGTATAACCATATGTGTTTAAATTACCAAGGATACTAATTATTGTTGATCAGGCATGTATTACAGAGCCTGCCAGCTTCCTCATCCGTAAGAACAGCTGGAGCCAGAATGCAAAAGAACAGAGGAACCAAAAAATAATGCATAAGGCGAAAATATAGAGTACAAAGAAGTGTAGAAATTGTAGAAATTGTAGCAAAAATTGAATGCAGGTTCGCGTCCAACAATCAGAGTCCTCTTGACTTTCTCCCTGAGAATTGAATATGTTGTCTATTCGTATTATGTGTTTGTGTTTGTGCTGGGTTTTCATGATCCACTCCCACGGTCCCCCAAAATTACATCATCGAGAATTAATATCCATGGACGCGACCAAATAAAAACATAAAATAGTAGCATTGATCCGGTCTATCGGTTCGGGTTCCTGGCTTCCCCTTGGCTTAATGGGCCACCGTTTGCGGGCGTTGCTCAGGTTTCTTTGTGGATGGGCGCGCACTTGCCGATCCCCTCCTACATTTAAACCAATCTGCATTAGCAGTCTTCTCTTTTTTGCCCGCAAAGTAGTAGTAGTAGTAGTAGTAGTAGTAGTAGTAATCCAAAGGGGATTACAAGCGTCAATAAGCACTTACATAAAAGTAGTCGTAACATGTAAGTCCCGGACAACAGTCAATATAAAATCCACAAGGAGCGCCCTCAGGAGGACATCCCGGGTATGCACCCAGTACAGCGTCAGGTGTGGTGGGCCTAGCCATGACGACAGCTGCGACCGTGAGGAGGAGAGCGGCGGTGTGAGACTTCATGGTTGATTGTGGATGCAACTGGAGCAGAACGGTATAGAATGAATAAAAGAGGGTTATTTTGATTTTGGATAAGATAGTAGAATGGAATGGGAGTGAGAATAAATAATATCGATAGTATTCAAGTTTAAATGCCGGTAGTCCTGCAACCACTATAGTAGTCAACTTGACGGTTGAGACATTCAGGGATACGAAGGATAAAGGATAATCCGGGTCTAAATTAATTAAACAGGCCGATTTTTTTGTTTTATTTTTAAAAACAGAGGAGATAGCGTCTTCTTTAAATGGCCCGCGCAGTAATTTTATTTTTAAATTCTGGTCGGGGAAACATACATACTGGCTGATTATCGTCCGCCAGATCAGGTTTTATACTGTACGCAGCAGTTAGGATCATAAATAGATTCGGGCGCAGTTACATGCAAGTTGGATTAAGAATACAGAAGCCTTGTGATTCTAGAAATCTTGGTCTCAAAGAAATTCAAGCAACACGCTGATCTCATCCCATGACAACTTGAATAGACGCTGGCAGCTGCTTGAACTGGGCCGCATCAGAAGATCCAGAAGTTTTTAAGCAAATTAGGCTCCCGAGTTCTACAATCTATATGCCGTTAATAAGGTTTTTATTTTTATGATTTTCAATCAAACGGACAAATTAAATAAAATAAATACCCTGCTAATTTCAATTTAAACAGATAAAACATGATAATGATAATGATAATATGGTATTTTTGTTAGATTTACACCCAGTGCTTATAATGGGTCAGTTTGTTGACGTTGAATACATACTAGTATCATATCATACCGTCATCAAAGGGTTCGGAAGACGAAATTGAGGCCGGAAACAAATAGCATGCTTTGTACGGATTGATATTCTTTTACATTTCTGCCTGCTCTTGCTTCAGAGTACTACTATCTACATCCGTCCCCGGATCATTATTAGGGGATCAAGGGAGAAAAATGCTGGAACCCGGTATGAGGTCAATATATGCGCAACAAAGAAGCCCCGTTAGCTGCCATCAAACTCACTGCTTGGTGAGTTGCATCTACATGCGTGTACAGAGCACAAAACATGATATCCTTTGGCCCTGGTGCCAGAAAATGATGTTTTCGAACCCTGACTTAATCACAGGACATTATAGGTTAAGGGGATTTGCAGATGATATGTGCATGGCATGAAGTGGTCTGGACCATCCCGCGCGAATCAGTGACCGGTACAGTGGCTGCAGTAGTACTTAGGTCATGGACGCGAAGGGCAGTGCGATGCTACCTCTGACCCTGTCAGTAAGAAACCCGCATGGCCTGTTCGCGGCGTGAATAACTTCTACCCCGGCTAACCTTTGGCAGGCTCATAAATACAATAGCAATTAAGAATAACTAATTTCACCAGCGTAGAAATCGGGAATAAAGTACTAATCGTCGCGTTATGATCTGAACGATGAGTAGTATAATGCGAATGGGCACACACAAAGTGGCAGAGGCGAAAACGCCCATTCCAGAATGAAAAAAGCCACAGGTTCTACTCATTTGCTCTGGGGTATACCCTGTAACCGTGATATAAAATTAGCACTTCTGCGTTATAACGCTAGATTAGTCGAAAGGGAGAAAAGAGCCAGACTGCAGTATGGCGCAAGGAGAACATACCAAGCCAAGGACATGGCCCTTTGAAGGTCCAATCAGCTTTAATAATCCTCATTTATATACTAATAGTAAGTAAAAAAAAAAAAAACAACAGCGAAATAAAAAGAAATCCCAACGCTAAATACTCAATTCAACCCATGAAAAATCAGTCCCCTGAAAAGAGAATACATGACTCATTAACTCAATCATCGCTGGGAGACAGATCTCTCATGCCACTGAACGCTGCCATGTTGGCCCTCTCGAACATCAACCGGCATCATCCCTTCTTCGCTACTGTTTAAAGAGAACAATTCACCCCCAGCCGACGAGGGAAGTAGTGATGGCTTGTCTTTTAAGCTGCAATCTGTTATATCTACCCAAGAAGTGTTGCAGTTTGTGGAATTGGTCGGGTCTATTACGTGGCTGACGCGATTCATATATATGTTGTGTGGAAACGAGAGACTGCGTGGTGTGGAACGGCTGTTGGGCGAGTTGGAAGCGAAGAATGGGAAAGCAATGGAAAGAGGTTGGCGGATCATGGGGAGGCAGGCGCATATTATGCCGGTATTACATTCGACAACGCTCCAAACTGTAGCGGGAATGGCGGCCCCTGGTTTTCATTTCGTACTGTCAACGTTATGAAAAAACAGGAGGTCACCAAAATCGGTATGATGGGTAGCACTTACAGGTTCCGTCTTTTGAACTGGAGGATGAAGCGAGGGTGGTAGCTCGGACGATGCTCGTGATGCAAACACTGAAAATTATGTACGGATCAGGATTCATTTCCATCAACAAAAAATTGGGGCACCAGATTGGCAACTCACAATGCTCCTAACGAGAAAACCAATACTAATGCGAGCTTTTCCCGGCGGTGCAAGTTGAGACGAAGGACTTCTTGTACGGGAAGAACTAACATCACAACATCGGTACAGATGTTGATAACTGAAAACGACAACCAGAAAGGATGTCTTTTTACACAGTGGAAGCCAGGAATGGATTTGTCCCAGAATCCAGCCACAGGGTGGCATTGCCAAATAGTCGCGAGTACAAATGCAATTCCATGCGCTCCAATAAAGATATTAAGGAGGGTGCACGCCCAACGGAAGTATCGTTCGATATAAAATATGCGCATGTAGAGGAAGAGTATAGACATCTTGGCCAGGGTGATGACGATTTTGTAAAAGACTTGGGCAGCAAAAAACCACTTCGATCATAATTTTACCCAAGAATTAGCACCGTCTAGGCCCATGCAAAGGCGCAGGTCGGAATGCGCAAAAAGATAAAGAAGAAGAAGAAGAAGAAGAAGAAGAAGAAACCTCTACCTTTAGGGCTAGTATTTTCTCCTCCTTGGCCAAGTCTAAGGCATGTCTTCCATACCCATGAGCGACAGCTACATATGTTAGCTACTGCTAGGAGCTTTTCGAAAGAATAATCACAAAGGAGGCGATCTACCCATGTTTTCAGTAATTGAAAGAATAACAGAATTAATCTAGAATTGCGTTAGACACATAAAAAACAAATACAAGCAAAGGTCACATAACATACCAAAGCTGCAAAGATCGTATAGTCGTCAATCTGAAATCCTCCACTCATATATCTCCCTAGTAATCGAGCGCAAACGAAGAGGCCGGCCACAATAACCATTGCCGTACTGACGATCCAGAGGTCCCATCCTCGGCTGGGATGACCAGGAGTCGACTTGCCAAAGCTTGACATTCTGGAGATGTGGCCAAATCGCAGCAAAGCAGTAAATATGTCGAGGATGGGACCGCTTTGATCTGAGGCAGTCAGATCTGTCTCTCAGCATTTGAATATCATAGGAGCATAACCACTCTGGTGGAAAAAGGGGCTGGACAAACAAAAAATGGACAAATATAAACTCTTTTGTTTCAAGGTCCCTTCATCTTTTTTTCACCTCACTGGGTTTACTAGGAAATCTGTCGCTTGGAAAGCGAAAGACGACGTGAAACCTAAGAAATACCTCAAAACTCTCAGGAGTAGATTCGAGGATCGGAGCACTTTGGAAGTATTTCGCTGAGAAGTTAAGTTATTCCAAAACAAGCTTATCCCGGGATTCCTTAAGAAGGCCCACCGTGAAAAACTGGCGTTGGGCGGTCCTTCGTAGCAGAGATCTTTGCATCATCCATGAATGCCGTCCGGTCCAAATAATAAATTCCCGCGATCAGCTTAATTAGTGCATTTGCAAAGCCTGAAAGAACCAGGTTGTTGGAAATACGCTTCCAATCGTAAAAAAATACATTCTAGTATGAAAGAGGGGTGTAATCCATGCAAAAACGGTACTGTTCAATTCGACAGAGAGCGTCATAGTCGCTGCAGCCAGTCAAAAATCCTCCGAATTCCGCCTGGCAGTCAAACACCTGAAACGAAATCGAAATCGAAATCGAAATTTAAAGCCATATTTCTGCCCCCCACATCCTTGGCTCATGATGATGCTGATGTGGCTTCCCGTATCTCACTAGTACGGAGTACTGTGATAGCTGACTGCTTGACAACTGAGGGACGCGGAGTCGCTCTGCTGCCACACTCGCAGGGATTTTACTTGGAAGCTTGGACAAGGACCCCCTGGGAATGCCTCAAAACTGAGTTACTACTAATATTGATTAGTACTAATGCTGATCGGCAGCTCCGAGCGATTACAGGAGCTGCAGTCGCGTGTGAACCAGGGGGATGCTTGCGAAGTGCGGCCTTTTAAATTCTCCCTGGTGCATGTTTGTCTTGCCAGTGTCATAATACTTCAAGGTTGGTCAGGCCTCGATCTGCTTACCAGCCCGTTCACCAAGGAGTAACCGGCAATTGGCAGTTCCCGTCGCAGAAAATAGCCCATTAGATACAAGCTCGGCCGGCAGATGGGGAGTTCATTGTTGATCTATTCCCAATACGACTAGCTTCGAAAGTTTAAACCCACCACAGCCCAATCCCTTACCTTCGTCGCTCCAGGTTTCCCCTTGTTTCTCACGGCCAGGGGAGCCAGCCACCAACTGAAATACCGAGAAATGGCTGCTGACGTGCGTGCAAAATGGTCACCATCAGCATAACTCACACCCAGTACTCCGTAGCTCAGGCAAGTTCAGGAAGAGTAGCGCTGGGAGTAACTCCTGCGGCGCCTGCGAAACTTCGTTTCCCCAATCAAGATATTTCCCAAGCGAAAGAAGCAATGCCATCACTATCACCCGCTTGCCCGTGCATCGACACAGACAGTGGAATTGAACGCCGCTTAAAGAACTGGCCAAGTGGACTTGGTTCCACTGATGCTACTCAGCTATGCCATACCGTTGGAGCAGGGGCATCTAGCCCCCGCGGAACTACGGAACTACTTGATTTTTACCGAGTAGATCAGTGGTTGGTTTTCTTTTTACGCGGCACACAATGACGGAGGTTCCGGCGTTAAACGTGAATCCCTGACTGTCACGAAGCTTCATATCTCCAATCAAGGGAGATTTGATGTGGATTCTCTGAATAATATGAGATGAAAATTTAGCAACAGCAACAGCATATACGCAGTATATGGAGTATAGTGCTAGTATGTATAAATAGTACTGGTACTGGTCGGAAAACCGCGAACGCTACGTCGAGTCCCTCCTGATACGCAGTGTTGTTTTGGTTGGGTGGGGGATGATCATCCCCATTGATGGTGCCATATGCAGGGGGGAAGTGAAATCGGCCTTCTTCGATCGTTCCCATAAAAACGACCCGCGAGCCGCCCTGGTGAGGTAGCTGGGGTTTTTTGATTCAATCTCCACCTAAAATTCCAAGTGCTGACGCTTTCACAGTAAGCGCAGGCTCTTGCCCTGGGTGTTACTGCGTAGTATGGGTTGGCCCTTGGAGAGAAACAAGCCAAGTGCTTCTCCTCAAGCACCAACACCCCACAAAGCTTTCCCAGAACGCAACCCTGGGCGAACACCTGAAAGCGGGCGATCCTTTATTATTGAACACCCCATATAACATCTCTTTAAAGCCTTCAATCAATGGCCATCCAGTCGGTGTCGCCAATCTCTCGGCAGTGATGAAGTCATTCGTTTCACTTTCTACGATTGCCCTTGGCATCCTAGTCTTTTCTGGCCTATACGGTTCATGTGCTGCGTTCGAGCATGGCAATAAAGTCGCTACTTCCAGTGGCTTGATTGAAGGTCATAGATCCTCAAGGCGTCCTCATGTGGTCGAATACCTTGGGATCCCATACGCTCAGCCGCCAGTGGGTGATCTTCGGTTTGCAGCGCCATTAAAATATACCTCAGATCAATCATTTGAAGCTTCAACATTTGTAAGTGTAAATCTTTGAAGGCCCTGCACCCAATATTTTTTTGGCCCTATCTGATATTTGTTAATTCTACCGTGAATTTGATAGTCTCCGTATGCCTTACACCATTTTACTTAGACCTTTCATGTTATTTACGCAGCTAAGCTTGACTGACCAACAATTCAAGAGACTGTCCCCAAACGCCCTCTAAGCCGGTTAATTATCCCAATGGCACAGAAATACAGAAGACGATTATCGCGAACTTCGCAGGCCAAAATGGAAATCAACAGAGCGAAGATTGCCTAAAATTGAACGTGTGGTCCAAAGCGACCTGGCGGAAGGAAAAGCCTGTTATGGTCTGGATTCACGGCGGAAGTAAGCAATGCGTACCTTGCTCCCCGCACTTCTACTGTGTATGCTCCATTCAGTCTTAAGATATTAACCTAATATTGTAATTCACCGATAGGATTTGCCGCTGGTAGCACCAACAATACGTATTATCAGGGGCAGTATTTGGCAGACCAGGAAGATGTTGTCGTGGTCACCATAGGGTACGGAACTATCACCCATATCCATCACCAATTTACGATTCTGACATTCCATGCTAGCTACCGACTGAACATCTTTGGTTTCTCTGGCGCCCCTGGTCATCCACAAAATGCTGGCTTGCTCGACCAGCGGTTAGCTATAGAGTGGGTGCGTGATAACATCGACCGTTTCGGCGGCGACCCAAAACGCATCACCATTTTTGGACAGTCTGCCGGAGGGGTCGCAGTGGACTATCATTCATACGCCTACCCCGACGATCCAATCGTCAGCGGACTGATTCCAATGGCCGGAACTGCACTTAGCATGAAGCCCAACACCATGGATCAGTCAAAAAAATACTGGTACACGGCTGCATCAGCTCTTGGCTGCGGCGATTCTGGTGATGTCATGGATTGTATGAGATCGAAAAGTGCCGCCGATATTCTCGCCGCAGTCTCAAAAGTTCCGCCAGAACCTAGTAAAGCCCTTGCTCAACCGGTGTTCCACCCTACCATAGATGATAAGATAGTTTTCTCAGACTATGAGGCGCTATCGGGTCAGGGAAAATTTGCAAAACTGGTTAGTTAAATATCTCACCCATCGAAAATCTCCTGTCGTTTTTACGATTTAAAATGATCTAACTGAACAATTCCCGTGAAAAAGCCCGTCTTAGTTGGAACCGCAAATTACGAAGCTGGATATTATCGAGTATCCGCCTTCGCTGCCAAAATTAGTCTCTCAGATGAGCAATGGAACCTATTTAACCTTGCAGGATTTACTTGTCCTGGGGACCGTATGGCCTACCATCGAGCTAAGTATGGCGTCCCGGTTTGGAGATATCGATATTATGGCGAATGGCCAAATACTATCATCTATCCTGGAAGCGGGGCATACCACGGAACAGACGTAGCTCAGGTTTTCGGAACCGCAAAAGATGCGAGCGGTGGTGTCGAGAACACGAGCGCTGAGCGGAAAGTCTCTTTATCTATGATGCATGCGTGGGCAATTTTTGCTGGTAATCCTAGGAATGGCCTTGATAGGTTGGGATGGCCGAAATATAACTCTAGGCTAAAGTGTAAGCAATTTTTTTTTTTAATTCTCGGTCGCGACTGAGATGTGATTAGGCGGCCCGACCGATACAACTATTCACCAAATCTCGAAATATTTCGTCTTAGAATC
>LGUA01000377.1:0-18959 GCA_001660665.1 Emergomyces africanus
AGATATGCAGATGAAGATGAGGAGGTGTTTGAGGACAATTGCGTGGATTTGGTTCCTGGGAAGACGGTTTATATCGGCGTTAAGGGGTTGGCGGGAGGTCAGGGGGATAAGATTTCTGTGAGATATTTGGGGTCGCCGTGAAGGCATGAAAGATGATATGGGAGGGACTCGTACGCGGTTAGGCGATTGACGATATGGTTTACCGATTGGGATTCAGTGTGTATCATTGGTGTCCATTTCCAGATCCTTATTTTCCACCCTATTGTGCTGTTATTCTATTTTTTTCGTCGTTTGGTCTGTCGATTTCAACTGTAAACAGGTACTATTTAGTAAGCCCACTCACTGTCTTACTTCCTTTTTCCGTCCAGTTGTTTAGCAAATGTGGCTATATTTATCTGCGGTTTGCTTCCTTCACTTCTTGATACCCCGCGCTTCCTTTGCCCAACGTCAAAGTATCAAATCTAATTTTTTGGTTTGAATCGTGGAGTAATTTATGGTACCTTCTTGATAAATTGTGGGGAGCGTCTAAAACATTGATCTTCCCGGGCTTTTCCCACACACAATCATATGATGCATTGGGCAGAAATCGTGATATGATATTGGTGAAGACTTGCAGGTAGGCTGCTGCGGTAGAAAAATACAAAATATTCTGCCAAATCACCTGTTATATAGGTCTGGTTAAACAATCGACCCGACTTCGTTCGTCATCGTGTGCCCACTTTTGCCCCCGCAGCATCTTCATCACTCAATACTACTACCAACTTCACCAAAGCACTTCCTCCAACCAAAACACCCCGCGCATCACTTTATATGTGCATACATATTCGTTATAATTCTTTCTTCTCCTTGTATATATAATAAATTCTTTGGTATAAATTCTCAGTTTCCCGCGTAACGTATAAATACATACGGACGTGATAAACCGTTTGCTATGGCTGCTGAAGCTCCCAAGGTACAGTACCTCGCTATATTTCAGCTTCCAATTGAGCCATTTTCGCTCCGCTGCTTCTGTAGACACTCATAATCTCCTTGTAATGATATCTCCTCTTCATTTTAATTTTAAAAATAAAGTAGCATGCTAATGAAAAACAAACCCATTGAAGAACCTGTCCTTTATCCTTGAAGGGGTGAAGAAGGTGTCCTACCAAGATAGGCCCATCCCAACTATTCAGGATCCCTACGACGTGCAGGTCCATGTCAAATTCACTGGTGTCTGCGGTAGCGATGTACGTCCAAAGTACGGAGTACTACTAAAAAACAATGAAGCCATTACTAAACCAATTTATGCACAGGTCCACTACTGGGAACACGGTTCCATCGGACCCTACATCTTAACTTCGCCTATGGTCCTGGGTCATGAATCAAGCGGGATAGTCACCTCCATTGGCCCAGCCGTCACAAGCCTGAAGCTTGGTGACAAGGTCGCCCTCGAGCCAGGCATCCCCTGCCGACGCTGCGAACCTTGTCTCAGCGGTAAATACAATCTATGTCTACGAATGGCTTTCGCCGCCACGCCGCCAATTGACGGCACTTTAGCCAAGTACTATGTCCTCCCCGAAGACTTCTGCCATAAGCTGCCGGAGAATGTCGGGCTTGACGAGGGCGCATTAATGGAGCCGCTCAGCGTCGCTGTGCATATTACCAAGCAGGGAGGCGTGGAACCAGGGCATTCTGTGGTTGTATTTGGCGTCGGGCCCGTGGGGTTGCTGTGTTGTGCAGTTGCAAAGGCATTTGGGGCGTCGAAAGTCATTGCTGTTGATATCCAGCCGGCCCGGTTGGAGTTTGCGGCGCAGTATGCGGCTTCGGGCATCTATGAGCCCGTCAAAGGGGTTAGCGCGGAACAAAATGCTGATCGGTTGCGGAGGCAGCATGGGCTTGGTCGTGGGGCAGATGTAGTCATTGATGCATCTGGGGCAGAGGCGTCTGTGCACACTGGTATTCATGTGCTGAGGACAGGTGGGAGGTATGTACAAGGTGGGATGGGGAGGGATGTGATTTCGTTCCCGATCATGGCGGTTTGCACGAAGGAGCTGGATGTTCGTGGTAGTTTTCGGTATGGTAGTGGCGATTATAAGTTGGCAATGACGCTGGTAGGGGAGGGCAAGGTGGATGTTAAAAGAATGGTGACCGGGACGGTGGCATTCGAGGAGGCAGAAAAGGCGCTTGTGGATGTTAAGGGGGGGAAAGGGATTAAAACACTCATTCGTGGAGTGGAGGAGTGAATTTTTGTGGGATATACGGGGTGGCTTTTTTCTTCACTTTTTCTTTTTCCTTGCCTTGGTGTAGTTGTCATGATAGTAGTATTTCCTAAAATTTAGTATTTGGCATTTACGGGTTTCTAGGGGATCCGAGTCGCAACAAATAGGCTATGTAATAATTATCTATTCCCCTCATTCGCCCTGTGATGTGCATAGTAGGAGCAATGGGGTTGAAACAAGTTGGAGTAAAAAAAAAAAAATAAAAATAAAATAAATAAAATAAAATAAAAAAAAAAACCTATATGGGCTTTCCCCATTCCATTCCCAACCGTGAATTATTGTTGATTTAAATAAAGGTAGTTATGTAGTTATGTACTGTACGGCATGTGCCACAATCATTCGGCGAAGTATGAAAGACGAAGGGGTATTTTAACAAAGGATGCAAAATAGGAGAATAAAAGCGAATGACCCTCCCATCCGTGACTCCGAATGGTTAAATGTGAAAACGGGTATTACATTATAACAATGGGAATGACAGTGGAAGTGAAGACTTATAACAGGAGGAAGATAGGAATACTAGAGGTACAGGTGCTCATGTACCATAATTTCGGAGTCAGTGGTGGTCAGGAGTTGTGTATTAGCGGCGAGCGAATGTTTGCCGCACAAAGCAGGATGCAAGGGTGGGCGACGGGTATCATACGGTGCGGCGTGAGTACTCTATTGTGTAGGTAGAAAGACAAAGGCGGGTGGGAGATGTGAGATGAATCAATGGAAGAAAATGCAGCACAAAAGAGGGGAAAAGAGAACATCGTTGATATCGTACTTGTGAAAATCGACACGGAAGTTGGATGTGCAAGGTATGGAGGAGGCGGAAGATACGACCTAAGCAGATACCGGAGAGTACGCAGCGGAGAGTATGGGGCAAAAGGGATATTCCGGTATTGACAGCATATCCAACCGGAGTTAATATGCTTACTGCCCGCCTACTGTGGCCGAGTAGACGAGTCACCATCTTCCAAATGAATGCCTGCTCCAGAACGGACGCAGATATCAACAACACCTACCCCTCCGGGTATTCGATCCGCCGAGCCTAAACACATCCTCCCACTCCCTCATTCCTGAAGTCCATCCACCAGCCGCCCCCCGATTTCGAGTCTTCCTCCTCCGAATCTGTGTCATAGAGTCATCGATCGTGATCCCGCTCCGCACGCTACCTCCGTCGCTCGTGCCAGTACCATACATGCCCCCATCTCCATATTGAATACCACTCTGAGGATCGTCAGGATCTATCTCGCCAAGCTCGATCTTGGTTAGGATAATCCGCGCCAGCCTGTTAAAAAGTTCGTCCACATTATCCCCGCTTAACGCAGATACTTCCACTGCCACAGGTATATTCGATTTAGCCGCCCACCGTGACGCTTCGTCTAGTGACACCTCGCGCCCTTCCGCGGCTACCGTTGCGGTCATTCTCGTACCCACCGGCGGCCCGTTCACGGATCGCAGCGAACCACCACCAGAATCAAAAGGAAAGGGAGACTGTTTACTTGATGTACTTGACGGTGTCGGGGGTGGCCGCTGGAAATCGTCACCGTAGTCCCCTCCACCCTGGGACATGGCGTCTTGGGAAAGCAGGTCGCTTTTGTTTCCGGCCAAGAGGACGGTTAGATTAGGGGAAGCGAGAGCTCTAGCGTCCATAAGGAAAGTAGGGAGCGCGGAAAAAGAAGCATGGGATCCGACATCGTAGATCAGGATTGCGCCGGCGGCTCCGCGATAGTACGAGCGCGAAACGGAGCGGAAGCGCTCCGTGCCCGCTGTATCCCATAGTTGTAACTTTATCCGTTTCCAGCGCGACCCTGTTCCTATCTTTACAATTTTGGAGGAGAATTCGACGCCAATTGTTTGAGAGGAGAGAACGCGCCCTAGATATTTGAGGATCACGTTAGTAGCGTTCTTGAATAGTTATACCAAGCCGGCGAAAATCCCGAGTTCGAGTTGATGGCGGTGTGCCGGGAGATCAAGCGGGACAGGGACAGGGGTCGTACACTCATTTTTCACAAAACGATGGAGAAGACAGGACCTGATAAGATATGACACAGGTCAGTAAAATGGAGGGCATATTTGTCAAAATATATATAATATAGAGGTCGATTGTTGGTGAATGTTATTCCTGTCTAACCAGAATGTTAGGGGAAACAACGGAGGGATGACAGACTTTCCGGCGCCGCTTGGTCCTAGAAGTATCACCTTGGCTAAGTAATCATACATACTATCAAGCTCCTGCAACAGTCCGCTATAGTGATTAGTCTATCGGATTACATATAGTATGTTGACCAGAAACTGGATTGAGGATGCTCCATACCTGGTGTCGCTCTGGGAGGGATGAGGCGGAGGAGGCATTGGACAGCCGCCTGTGACGCGCCATGGCGTTTCTGCCTTGAATCTAGAAAACAGCAGAATGCCCGTGTGAGGAGATGGTTGCTGTGCCGCTGAATACGTATGGAAATGCGCCGGTTGGAACTTTGTGGGGATCTTGAAGTCCTGCAGAACGGGGGAAATACTAGTAGCTTGGGAACCCCGTGTGGCTAGGGAGGGGGGGGGGAGGGAATGATGATGATGATGATCAGCCGAGGTTGAGGCGCAGCTATTCCTGCCAAGACACCTGAGGAATACTTCCGTACTCCGTCACTCCCGCTACTACTACTACATTTTGACGTTACAACGACTGTACGGAGTACTACACATGAAGGAATTGGCTTAGGTTCTTACAAAGACCTAAAACTACGCTCTTTCCTAAGTGTCCTCTGTCGTTTTCTGGATATTTGTTTCTCGAATAACCCGTGCTTGTTGGATACTACTAGTATTTGAATTCTTTGCGGAGCAAGGGACTATGTAATATAGTAGCATCAAGACATCCCCTGTACACAGCTGCCTCCAGCTGCCTTGGCACAACAACAACCAGCAAAGGGCGCATCATTTATGCTTTAACACGAGAGAGACGCGCGATCTTATTGATGCCTTGAAGGCAAAGGTTTGGTTTTTGCTAATTCGGATTCGGGTTCGTCTTTTGCCGTCGCGGCCAGCCAGGATAGGAGGATCAAAAATTGTGCTTGCAACGGCGATGTTTCGCAAGATCCAGATATAAAATCGGCGCATAGAACCTGAAACTACTCTCTCTCTCTCTTCTCTTTTCTTTTCTCTTTCGTTTTTGGTTTTTGGGCCCTTCTTTCTTGTCATACTCGTTTGCCTCCTTCATCTATCGTTATATTTGAATTGTCGACTTAAAAAAATTGTGAGGATGGCTTTATCACTGCTTCAGGTTCCGTCCTTCCCGTCATATACGGGCCCACTTGAGGTTGGCATTTCAGAGTTTGAAATCCCAGTGTCTTCTCTTGATTCACCGGCGCCCATCCCTGAATCAGATATCCCTATTTCTACAATTCTATTCCGGGTATTCTACCCTGCAGATAATGTAGACCAGGCATCGAAATCGGTCTACTGGATCCCGGATCCTCAAGGCGCCTTTATTGGTGGGCTGGCGGAGTTTTTAGGGGCGCCAAAGCGGCTGTCAAGTATATTAGGGTACGATAAATCAATCGTCTTATATCTTCTATGAGGGTTTTGATTTGTCTGTATTCTAATTTTTCAAATATAACAGGCTGTTCCCAAACACGATCAAGTGGACGAAGTTATCAGCGTATCGGGATGCGTCCCTTAAGCGCTCAACGCTCCCATCGAAGCGTTGGCCCGTCGTGATCTTCTCCCACGGCATCGGGGGCTCGAGGTATATGTACAGCTACCTCCTGGGATGTTTAGCTAGCTACGGAATTGTCGTCATTGCTCCAGAACACCGGGATGGAAGTAGCCCCATCTCCCTCATCAGAAATTCCCAGGGTCAGGTTACTGAAAAAGTCCCGTACCAACGAATCAAGCACATTTTCGATAAGAATATTCTTCATAAACGGCATGCTCAGTTGCGCATTCGACTCTGGGAGTTAGGCCTCGTCCACGATGCCCTTCTCAAGATGGATGCCGGGGCGGAGATTAGAAATTATTCCCCCAATAATGGTGCAAAACGTACGGTATTCACTTCTAGCCTTGACATTCATTCACCTAGCAGCATCACCTGGGCGGGCCACTCGTTCGGTGCCGCAACCGTCACCCAATTTGTCAAATCAATATATTGGGGTCGTGCCAGTGACGAAGACCCGTCATTGAACTCCGCAGATCCATACTTCCCGCAATACCGCGCCTTGTACCAACCTCGACCAGATAGCAAAATTATTTCACAAGTAACATCAACCTCCCCCCTTATCCTCCTGGACCTCTGGAACCTTCCATTGCTGGGGGATGATGTGAAATGGCTATGGGAAAAGCCACTACCGTGCTATGCAACGACAGTTGAAGACCAACCGCGCCATCCCAGCGTTTTGGCCATCCTGAGTGACGAATTTTTTAAGTGGAAAGCGGGCCTAAAGGCCACTCGATATGCCCTATCGTATCGCCCGGTGCCTGGATATACTGATAACGTCAGAGCTGAAGAAAACAAGCGACAGCCCAAGGTCTTCTATTCAACCAACTCAGCCCATCTGAGTCAATCAGACGTTGGCCTTCTATTCCCCTGGGTAATGAAGAGATGGGGTAAAGCTGAGGAACCCCAGCGAACGATGCAACTGAATGTAACTGCAATCATACAGATGTTGAGAGAAAGCGGCGTCCCATTCGACCTAGATGAAGACGTGAAACATGCGTTGGAGAATGTCGCAGATATTACCGTCGACAACGACGATAGTGGTAGTGGTAGCCAAACGGGAAATGAGAGTAAACGGAGCCGATTCAGCCCTATTATTTTTGCGACGGATGGCTCAGTTAGGGGCTGGTTGCCCGTTACTCTGGCGGACGACACGCCTCCAGTTCCAGAATTTGAGATGCGGACTCCGCCGAAACTTTGAGTGGAATTGAGGATGCCCTTGATGATATTATCACTTCCTATCGCAGCTAATTAGTTGCATTTCATCCCCCTTCGTGATCTTTTGTTTCCTTTGCATTCTTTTTTCGGATGTAGAGTGAGGAAGTCCAGCTTCTTTTTGAGGATTATCCACGACCAATGAAGTCACTCTGTTTATTTAGATATATATGCTTTACTGTGCCTCATGACCAATCTTCAAAGTTCTTGTTTACGGAGTGTATATTGGTTGGAACATTCGTCAAGGGAATCGAATTGAATATAAAATTAGTATATACACAATTTTTAACATTGTTTCTGATAGTGCATCTCTGTAGATTATATTTTTACTAAATCTCATGCAATTTGAATAAATACTAATGTGGTTATTGATAAAAAAATAAAAATAAAAATTCAAAAAAAAAATAGTTTAGTATTCATAGTATTTTAGTGGTTGGGGTGCTGGATATTATACTTAAGTCTTGTGAACCGTTGGTTGAACATGATTCAGTCAGAATAGCTATTCAACTGAAACATTTTTAATATTATCAAAGAGTCTTCACTGGTGCATTTTCAGTACTTCCAACTCGGCTGCAAAATTGAAATTCAAAACCAAAATGGGTGGGGTTGCAGCCAACGAACATGTCTAAAAGGTGCTGAACAACTTGCCGGGAGTCTGTCCTGTCCTGTCCGGAAAGGTTGAGCAAAGCAAGTGAGGGGGGATTTGACTTCTACTAGTAAATAGTGAAGTAAATTGCACGAAGTAGTACGGAGCACTATATATATGGAGCACATGTCCCCTCGGTATGGGCGTTTACTGCCCCACTGTCTTCTAAACACATCTTTTGCCAACCGGCCGGTGATTTCATTTGTGTCATTTCATTCAGCACCACCTTACAGGGAGTAGATGTCCAATATGGCAGCGTCGAAAACAGTCAAAGTTTCACATCTGGGCGGCGTTGCTGCTGGATACCAGCTTTCCGGTGATAGATACGACCCCACAATGCCCACATGCGTATTGATCAACTCAATGTGCACGACTGCTTCATTGTACCGTACTCAGTTCGAAAATAAGCAGCTCACTAGCATCATGAACCTTCTTGCTATCGAGCCGCTAGGTCATGGATCCACGAGCTCGCCGATAGAACACTTCACCTATTGGGATTCAGCAATTATGGCGCTGCAGGTCATGGAGGCACTTGGAATTCAGAAAGCATTTGCCTTGGGGACTAGCCAAGGCGGATGGATTGTTACGCGCATGGCGCTGTTAGCTCCAGATAGGGTATGTTCTCCGTAAACGGGCGAGCAGTGCATGCTGGTTATCCAGAGCATCTGCGAAGAACGAGCGAGGGTGAATGGGCGGAAGCATAAAAAACCCCATGTTAATGCTTCTACTTCCAATTTAGATTCTCGGAATCATGCCTTTGGGCACATCCATGGACTACGAGTCGGAAGACTCGCGAACAAAAGGATGCTGGGACCCTGCGCCCTTGCTGACACCCTTTTACGAGAAATGGAGCAGTGTCACAGAAACACCCGATTTTATAATAGACGACATCTGGTGTGGAATGGTTGCTAGCGTTGGATTCGGTGATGGAGCAAGCGCTGAGCTGATGGGATTCTGGAAAGACACAGTGCGAAAAGTCTATTCCGGCGACGAAGGGAGAAAGAAGGCTCGCATGGCGGCTATATGCCTTGTTAGCAGGGATGGACTATTGCTTCGATTGAGAGATGTTAAATGCCCTGTCTATTGGCTACAGGTATGTATCACGTTACCAGTCTTCTATCTATTTACTTTTAAAGGTCAAATAGGAATCGTCAGGAGAGCGAACCTCGTTGTTAACTGGAAATGAACAGGGCACCAAAGATACCCCATACGGCACTACCGTTCCCGGTGAGCAAATAAAGCTCTTTACCGGCTCCAAGGAAACGAAACTCATATTTGTTGAAGGAGGTGCGCATTATCTCAACGCAACGAATCCGACAGAGGTAGCTGAAGCCCTCGTTGAGTTGGTCAGGAAGTACAAGTAGCGAGGACAATATCAACCTATACACGGGAAGCTATATAATATCTCTCCTCCACCCATGTTCGGCGGAGCTAATGCCGATTTGTTGGTAGAATTGATTACTAGGGAATCAATATAGACTTTTGTTAGAAGATGGAGCTTTAAGCCACTTATGTAGTATTTCCTGTTCCTTCTAGAGTAGTGGCACTCACACTCTTTCCAATAGTTATATCCTCTTCTCATTTATTTTATGAGATATTTATTATTTTCACGTAATGTTGTTTATAATATGAAAGGCCCCACAATCCTTACAATCTCAATTCATCGTATTGTGCGTGTTTGATGTAATCGCCAAATTGATGATGATCGCTTGATGCCATCCCTGCAGAGTTGCCAGGGTCAAGCCCCAGCAGTACTAGTAGTTACTGGTTGTGCATAAAATAATGATATCACAGCTTGAACTCACTTAAATCTGAATTTGTTTACAGGTCAAAATTACTTTGTCTGTAAAATTCCCTCGTAATCTAGATCATTTCATTCATTGCCATCTAATTCACATGACATAATTTCAACTCAGCTCCATGGGTACTATGCATTAAAAGCAAAGAAGAGCAGTTGCAACGGGTTTCCAGGCAAATAAAAAGAAAAGAAGGGACAAAAAACTGAGCGCCCCAACAGTCGTTACTATCATCACTCCAGAGTGCAACTCATGTTCTCTCAAAAACCCAAATTAATGAACAAAAAAGCACATAGAAGAAAATCATTCCAGTATTTGTTTCTTTCCGTTCTCGATTTCCGGGGCCATCGCTCATAACCCATCGCCCGTTGCCCAACAACACTAAGTGACTAAACAACGGTTGGTACAAGGACTTCCAGATGTCCCAGGACCTAGCAATACCTTTCAGAAAATAGCTTCTCCCACTACAAGAGAATGAAAAGCGCCCAAAATTGGCGAAATATCCTTCACACATCACATAGCCACACTATGATATTGTCGTGGATCATTTCAGATGAACGAAAACTTCGTGAAGCAATATATACGTATATATAATAAAAGAGGAAGAGAAGGAAATATAGCAACAATCAAGGGTGTTTTCCTTGTTTCCGTTCAGTGGTGTCGCTCATGGAGATAGACAATAGTAGTCCATCCCGCGCAGCAAGTTTTAACCATCCGATGCGCACACCAGCAGCACGTCACCATGAAGTTACTAGAACATGACGAGCTGGAGGAAGAAGGCCGAGAACCTCGGGGCGATTTATTATCTAGTGCATGATTCGATGTCGCTGAACTTGTTTCGGTGAAGGTGCTACTGCTGCCACCTCCATGTGAAACGAACCCGCCGTTGCTTGTCATTGGGAGCTGCGGTTGGTGGAGCTGACTTTGGCTATCGTCGCCTATGATGGGCTCGATGGGTGGTATGCCGTTGGGGAAAGCCAGTTTCGCATAGACGTCTGATGGCATGTCGTGCCAGTACCTGCACTGGCAGCAGATCACGAACATCTTGGCGACAGGAGTCCCCTTCCGTGCTGGGCGTTGAGCGGCAGCTCGACCGTTCCCAAGACTGTTGGAGAGGCTGTATCGGCTGGATGAGCTCGGGCGGGAGTCATAGCTCGAACCTGGAAGGGTATGTTGGTAACGGTCGGGAGTTTTGAGGGTGGGGTCGTAGGGTGCCAGTTGGTGGGTGGGTGGTTGTCTTGCAAAGGGGAATGAGGAGTTTATCGGTGTGGATTGGGTAGACGATAGCGTAGGAGACGGGCGGCCGGAGGTGGATTTATTGTTGTATCTCTCTTTCCCTAATTCATGGGATACATGGCTTTTGTCAACATCTACTGAAATAGAACGCTTCTTTTTGCTTGGCTTCTCCGTTCCATTACTTGAAATGCTAATGACTTCCGCATCATTAGCGGAACTGGGGCGAGTGCTGGTTGGAGTTGGGAAGATTCCACTATTGCGCTTTGGAGATTTTGGAGGGATTTTGATATCGTCGGGCTTCTCATTCTTCGCTGTGGACATCATATTGTACTGCCTGGCGAATGCGCTGGCAGGTCGTGATGTATCTTCAGGTTTAACCCCCACTGAGTTAGGTGGCTTAGAACCGGTTTTGTCCTCCGTATCCTGTTGCTTCTGTGACATATTTGATCCGGACATTGACGCCTTTGGTTCTTTAACTTTATTATGGGAGTTTACTAACATGCTCGCTCTAGCTTTTATGGAAGAGCGTCGACCGACACTAGCGGAACTTTTCTCTTTCTTACTCCCTTGTCTCAAAATCCGGGAGAAAGAAAACCCAGATTTGCCATCATTAGACTGGACAGGAGCGTCAGTGTTGTCTCCTTGCTTAGGTATTTGCCCTGTTACCAAAGCACTTTCGACATCTTGGTTATTAAGAGGTGGTCCAGCTAATGGGGACGACTTAAATGGAACGTCACGATTTAGTATTTTTGGTACCATTCGTATAGTATTTTCATGCTGTTTAACGCTGGGGGAAGCCGCCACCAGCTCTATATCTTGGGAATCAGTGACAGGTGCGGGTTTCTGAATATCAATTGAGTCAAGTAGGACCTCCGTTGGTGTTGCATTCGGAAGAGATTCTGTTTGGGGGTGCACGTGGGCAAAATCTCCGGCGATTCCTCTGCTTCTGGCTGTGACGCGCCAGGTGAGTGGTGTGATAGAAGGGTCCGATTTAGCAGCATCATTGTTGAAAACCCCGTTGGGGGCATAGGTAGATTCATAAGGTCCGCTAGTTTTGAACTCGTGAACGTCCCCGTCGGTTATTCCCTGGGTAGGTTCACGAGCTTGAACGCGGCGTTTTAAATAGACACCAGAGATACGATCAGAGTTATTTAATATTTCACTCCAAGAATGCCTCCGACCATGCTTGCGGTGGCTCTCTGGGGGCTTCTGGGTAATTTGCGTTGGAGCGGCAGACTGAGTGGACGGGGTTAATATCTTAGGAGTTGATGGCTCTTCTTGTTCACAAGAGCTAGTTGGTTCATTATCAGTACTAGGTATAGCACTCTCTTCACAGTCTTGTTGATTAATTGTGTCCTGTGGAGGTATCTTCTCGTCAGACTGGGCAATGATAATTGTTGAATCATATTGCGAACTTGAAGAGGATATCCCGGGGGTGACGTGGAAATGACCGTTTGCAGGGGTACGGGGCAAACTTTTCTCCGTTTTCTGGCCCACTTTTGTGCCATTTTCAGTTTCCATATTTGCGGAGGGTCTACGTGATGAATACATATGGGCTTCGTGTTCCTTTCTGACAGACCTGCGTTGTAGCTTCTTTCCATTAGAATTTGACAACCGGCGGGTAAGCTCCTGGCTCCAGGACGACCTCGTAGGAGCGGAATTCGTATTTTGTGACTCCGAATCGCTTGATCGAAATGCCCTTGCAGCGGCACGTAGATCGGAATGCTTCTTGGCCATGTGAAGGTTGCGTCTTGGTATATCTGACGGAGACGAAGGTATGGATAGTGGAGTGTTCGAATCGAGAGCACGAGACGAGGTTTGATCATATGCGGGTTCCCGGTTGATTCTCCCTCCAAAACGTTGTGGCAAGTGACCCGTAAATAAAGGCGGCTTTTTAGGCTCTAGTGTAGTATCCTCCTGCGCTCCGTCATCTCCCATTTCAGGGGTTAGAATGTCGGAACCTGGGTTGTCGTGGACAGAATTTGCCTTTGATGCACTATTCGACCAAAATCCCAAAATTGATGGAGCAGTGGACGAGCGCGGGAGAACATTTCTTATGCTTGACGTTCTACTGGGTGTCTTGACAGGTTGTTTTTTGGTTAAACGTCGTGGCTCATTGAATGGGCTTTGGTCACGATTTTTGGGTTCTGGTTTCAAAGATCGGTCCAACTCTTTCTTTTCCCTGGCGATTCTTTTCAATTCCTTCTTTTTCTCCCTCCTCTGCCTGTCCGTTTGCCAAGAGGGCGAAACGCAGATCTCGGACCGTCCGTCTGTTTGGGCGATATTATGGACCACATTTGCAGGATATGATGAGTTCTGGGGAGCATCGCTTAGCCCACTAAAGTGGGTTTGAGAGAATAACGGGCATGAAGACTGATCTTGGTTGTCAGCATATGTCATACAGCCTCCAGAGTATTAAAGATTATGCAAGGCAGCCAGAAATTTGAAGTATGCTGCGAAACTAGGGGGTGTATTCGTGTCTCCACCTTCGTTTCGCCACGTGTAGAATATGAACTCATGCAATATTTTGAGGAGTATCTCTTTATAAGCATCTTGTACCACTCACCTCATCATTCGTGTTCACTGATTTTGGCTCACCCGCAATTATGGAGTCTAGAGGCTCCATCCGATATTGTTCTCGTACCAAATCAGCCATCCTTCCTGGTTCATGAGATTCCCAGTCAACTTAATACACCCTGTGAAGTTCTGCGTGGAACAACGTGAGTTGACTGCCCTGGGGTCCTGACGGACTCGACGGAGGCCTCTTTTTACTCCGATCCCCTGCCCCCAAACCGGAATGCAAACCTTTGCTCCAGATATATATTGAAACAAAGGCTTGCACTCTTTAAACGGGGGCGGGAAACAGAAAATTCGAGGTTCTCTACCCAGGCTGCAAACTGTCAGATCGTGCGGTGAAAGGCCATTCGATAGAGTAGGGGTAAAAGAAAGTAGATGAGTAAACAAGTGAAACAGTTCAAAGCAAACTACCCGAAAAATGAAACTCTGTGAAAGGGTGTAATGGTTATTGTGAAATGCAAAATGCACAGAGGCAACTCAATATGACAATGAGAAATTAAATTAAAAAAATCAAAAATCAAAAATCAAAAAAATCAACACATAATATCAGGCAACTTTTCATAGCAATTCAGACAAGACAACCTTCAAAATTACAAAGAAAAATACAAAATATGGTGGAAGAACCTGCTCTACCACGAGCTTACCACCTATAAAGAGTTCTAAAAGAGGGATTGAGACCTAAATAGTTAGGAATGAAACAAACCGTAACAAGGATGGTGGATATACGCATGCGAAGAGCAGCACAGAAAGACAACTTGTTTTTTTGAGGAGTTGTCAAACACGCTGCCAAACTGCGGTCTAAATGACGCGGGAACGTGACTGACTGTGTCTAAAAAGCAAGCAACCTTATATGAGCCGAGGAATAACCCCTCAAAAATGGTTGCTTTGCTCTAGGGAAATTTCACAGCAGCAGGAGTTGAAGAGTTAAGTACTGTAGTTGAAATATATAGCGCGCGCCAGGGGGATGTAGTAGTTAGGGAAAGCTAACTAGCATAAAAGAGAACAATGCCGATGGTTCGAAAATTGCACATGGGCATGGGATATGAAACGCAAAACCCCACGTTTGCCTGCTTCGATGCTCAAGGAACGAGAAAAACAAAAAGAGAATCGAAACGGAATGGTGGCAGATCGGGGCTTTTTCCCTGTGAGATCGAATCTCTTATCGGGCTGCATAAACTAGCAGCCTTGGTGAGCGCAAGTGGCAGCCGCCAAGTCACATGTTGAGGGCGTAATGTCTCAGTGCTTGCAGGGTCTAGACAACCTACAAGAGGAGAGTCATGTCCAACCAAACTTGAATCTGGTTTTTTTCCAGAAAATGCAAGGACCTGCGGGGAGAGGAAAGCATGGTTTCACTGGACACTGTCGAGAGAGCGAGAGCTAGGGCGGCTGGGGCCGTGGTGCAACAAGGACGGCCCCAGGAGGTGACAAAACAATCAAGAAGACAAACCACACAAGACACTGTTAGTATGATTCATTATTTGCCACGTCTCAAGATTCCAAGCCGCTGCCTGTGGAAAATCAACAACAAAATAGCAAAGTACTCCGTACTACTCCGTACACACTAGTACTATCCATACTAGTTTTATTATCATCGGGGTGTGGCCTGCAGTAGTAGTAGCCTTACGTAATGCCCCTAAGCCGTTCTATCAGGAACGATCGAAACGTTTTTGCTTGATTAAATTCTCCCACTACTGCGGATGTACGTGTGAATGACACCACAGCTGGCTTTATCTGCTGCTTAGATAGAGCCTAGAGCTTGATTCCAATTGTTGGGTCCTACAGTCAAATTGAAGAAAAAACAATAGCATATCACACATAGGGGACTTCATGTTCAGATGCCCTAAAGCACAAAAGCCAGAGCATACTAGTAGTACTACAGAAAGATAGTACATGAGTACTACTCCTCCTCGATGATTGCTAGGCGACCAAGGGGCTGGCTGTAGTACTAGTATGTAAAAACCAATGGCAAAGAGTACCCAATATCACAACAAAGTTTAATCACTTTGCAGAATGGATATTCAGGTAGGAAGGCTTTCGATCAATGATTCGTTCCATTGAGTGCTTGGTCAAGCCTGATCCACACAATGTTGATCACGATTATAAAGAGTACTAGAGCTAGTTACCCAAAAACATATCCTGGTTCGACGTATGGTCTCTTGAGAAGATGCAAACTACCCCTTCTTTGGGAGGATGAAGCGCGACGTTGAATTAAGATAGCTGCCATATCACCAAACTCTAGCGCCCTATTCCTAGAGCATCCACAAAGTTTCGAGGTTTGTCCCCTTACTGCAATCCGTCATATGTACCAGGACATTGAACTCGAGGAACTGGTATAGTAGTGGGGTCTGCAGCATAAGATGAGTGCTTCAAGTCCTGGGGGATCTCACAGGGGTTTGGAACCAAGGATCCAAGGGTTTGACCGGGCTATTGTAAATCGAGTGTGAAGAACAGTGGTTTTCAAACCTTGGCGAAGATTGGGCGTCAGCTTTGGTGTTCTCAGAGGTACTAGGGCTTAGGTTGGGGTAAGCCTTGGAAAAAGGCTACCATTATCAGCCTGAAGCTTAATGGAGGTGAGATAGTAGGGGAGCAGATGATTTTTGATGAATCGTGCGATTCACTCATCGACTTTAAGGCCACCCTAAATTTCAATGGCGGAATTATTATATAATTGTTAGTTTGTAAGAGAGAGTGACTATATTATATTGAGTAGCAAGATACTGCACTGCAACAAACCCTCGTCTGTAAGGAGTACTCAGTACTCCGTACGCAGTTGAAGATATGTCAGCATGGATGACTTGGGGATCCTAGCATCAAATGGCCGTCCCTGATCCTTTAAGCAATTGTGCCCCGAGCCTCAGGGAACAGCGGAAAATATACTCCTTAGCCTCAGTCCCTGAAATCGGCCCACAACAGAACATACAGACATACACCCTCATGTACTAGTTATATTGGGGCCGTTCATTGGTTCAACAATGTAACATGCGACGGAATCGCAACAGAACACATACGAGTTCGAGTTGAAGCGCCTGGTCGCTGTGGTAGTTACACGGCTGTTCTAGTACATTATAGTAACAAAAGGTGTGCGATATGGCTAGGCTACCTATGCACGGGGATGGTTTCTGTTTCGCTTCATGCCTGCCAGCTGTGAAAAGGGGGGTGGAATATCCCAAACTTTTGACCAGAATCTCAACGGACTAGCTGTATGACTCTCTGCATTAGTAGCTCTGCATCCCGGTATTCCGTACCCGGTTTTGTCTGCCGTCCGCCTGTATTGTCTCGCTTCTGAAGGGATATTGTTAGAAATTTTACCGGCCTCGAGGCCCTCGTTACAAAGTTAGTACTAGTAACCATGGGTCCTTTGGTTGTTGCTTTCGCGAGTCAGCGATGACGTCAGGTGGCTCTAGGTTCCGTGGCTGAGCTCACTTGAGCTGCACTTTCCCTTTTCAGGAATCATCGATCAACGTTTCTCCAGCCAATAACTAAACTACTACTAAGTAGTAGTACGGAGTAAGTTAAATACTACTCTCTTAGTAGATCGTTCGCCCAACTTTTTTTTTTTTTTATTTTTTTAAAAAACTCTTGCACTTCCTTACCAGGTGGTTTGTTTTTTTTTCGTCCGTTCCAACGTGCATTTGTCTCTAAGCTCAACCCCATTTCTGTGTTGTCTTTGAAGCTCCTAGATTCCTTGGTGCTAGGACACTCGATGAACGAATCCGCTGAGGACCCTTCATTAATACGTCGCATCGCTCGTCGATTCCAAATCAGGACTGGTGGTGGTGATGACTCGTTAAGCCCAAATAACCACAGCAATCACGATCACAACTATATTCTCCCAATATCAAATTCTGCTGTTCAAAAGAATGACTCAGGTAACGATATCGGCCGGCACATCAGCCATCAGGATGGACAGAAACCCACGCCTACGACCGCAGCTATCTCACCCATTTCCCCTTGCCCTTCGACGAAAGACGATACAAGTAATGAGGAGAAAACTGCCTCCTTAGAAATTGCGGTGAAAGGGCCTATCATAACTCGAATATACCATACCATACGCTTGATCATTTTATCAAGCTGGATCAACTGGGCTCTCGTTTTTGTCCCCCTTGGAATTATCCTCGGTGCGATGCGTCGTAGCATGGGCCATGAAAGCCCCGTCAGCCCAACCCTGGTATTCTCCATAAACGCTGTAGCCATTGTCCCTCTAGCTTCACTCCTTGGCTTCGCGACCGAAAACGTTGCTAGAAACCTAGGGGACAAAATTGGAGCCCTACTGAATGTTACATTCGGAAATGCGGTGGAACTGATTATATTGTATGAACACCTGATTCTATCTCGTACAGTACACACTTGCCTTTTGATAAAACATAGCTAACAAGATGGCAGCATGTACGTTCTTGAAACTCTTGAGACCCAATTTCAGTTCAATCTTTACAGTGTATCGGGTTGCCATTTTTCTTTTCCCTGAGCGAGCCGCTGACCTGATTATTCTGTGAATAGTATTGCACTTGTAGCTGTAAGTTAGCCCAGTCTTACCTTTACTTGTAGTTATAATTTTGTTAACATAAGTTGTATTTATAGAAAGAAGTCCGGATTGTGCAAGCATCCCTACTTGGCTCCATTCTAGCAAATCTACTCCTTATTCTAGGCATGTGTTTCCTATTTGGAGGCCTTCGATATCGGGAACAGGTGAATAATATTCTTGTGAATGCAACAGAAAAATTGGCTGCATGCTGACCGAGTATTACCAGCTATACAATTCAAATATTACTCAAATGAGTGCAGCGCTGCTCAGTCTCAGCGTCATGAGCCTTCTTTTACCAGTAAGGTTTATCCCATTTCTCCTCACTTCCCCTTATTTTCATGTCTTCCAAATTGCAATCGTCCCAATAACTTTTTCTATTCTCAGACCGCATTTCACGCCTCATTCAGCAACGTCCAGACTGCTGATGCCGTTGTATTGAAAGTGAGCAGGGGTACCAGCGTGGTAAGGCAATACATCCTGAATAACCCTCAAAGTGTTATTCCGTGCTGACGAATGAAGATCCTTCTGCTGGTGTATCTACTTTACTTGCTCTTCCAACTCAAATCTCACGCGTATTTCTACGAGAGCACCCCCCAAGACAAAATCGACGAAGAATCCCATCCGGGAGTACTAGCCGATATGCTGAATTCGTCTAGCTCATCGGAATCCAGCGCATCGAATGACTCTGACAGTGACGGAACATCTGGATCCAAGACACGAACAAAGCGCATAAAATACGCGCTCAAGAAACGACGGCGTCGTAAACATAGCGTTAATTCTAAAGAGGCGCGACAAAGCTTTTCGTCGGCTTCCGTCAGCCGTACCTATTCCTTCAGTTCAAATCGAAGAGCGGCCCGAATATTATTCGACTCCTCCATATCAACCGTATTCTCGATGGCCTCTGGCTCCAAGCTAACGGAAGAAAATGCTGGATGATGCTCTATCCGCGATGGGATCGGTGAGGTTGGATTTGAACTGAAGGAATAGGTACGGCTGACGGAAGCGACGAAAAGCTTTGTCG
>LGUA01000378.1:0-18966 GCA_001660665.1 Emergomyces africanus
CAGAGTATGGAAACGTACCTCTCAACCCGGCCGTCGAGCTTTCCGTCTGTTGCTTTTTAACTGCTTTTTATCCGCCTACTTATTAATTAACTAAGAGATACAATTTTCCTTAAATGTCTCCACTCTGGGGTTCGCGCACCCACGAGGAGCCCGACACGGAAGGGGAACATGGTGAAAATGAAGGGACAGCGAGAGGCCGTAGGAGAGATGAACCAACCGAACGATCTCGATTGCTGCCACGGGAGGGATATTTAGACCCCGATGATCCAGCAGTAAGACACGAAATTACTTCTCCCAATCTTTCCCGATACTGCGATCCATCAAATTCATGAGAGGAAGTGGATTGCCAAGAAAAGAAGAAAAGGAAAGGAAAAGCTGATCATAAAATAGGTCTCTCCATACAATCTCTGGAGCGTCCGGGCATTGCGAAGCTTAACTATCGTCCTCCTCATAATAAACCTTATCTGGTGGGTTCTGCTGTTAGTATCGATATTCGTCAGCCCACCAGGGATGAACAATCGAGGTTCCGGGTTCTTTGACTTCTCCTTTACCACCCTAACAATGGGTAACCTGTTAATTGCCCTGATATTCTTCTCCGTCCCGTCGAGGCCCATGGTGATATGGGGCGCCGTTCTATCCCTCTTCCTAGCAGTCAACTTGTTCATCATTGTCGGCGTGCCCCGTTTACGTGTCGAGGAGGGATGGGTAGGTATTGCCTCTGTCACATGGGCGACAGTGATTATCTTGTACCTGTTGGCCCAAACCCGCTTCGTCGCATGGGGTAAGAGAGAGGAGGAGGAACGTTTAACGGGCAGGGAAGAGACACGGCGACCCCTTCGAGAATGGCTCGCTGTCCTTATCGAGACGATAGTCACGACCATCACGGCTCTCGTGGCCATTCTGCTCATGGCCACTTTGATCCTGCGGGCGAAAGATGCCAGCCTGCCTGCTCCCGGAAAGAAATATTACGTCGATAATGATAAATACCAGGTCCACCTAGACTGCGTTGGTCTGACCCCCTCGTCAACAGCGGGCAATCGAAGTGCCACCGTCCTACTCGAGGGGGGTGAAATGCCAGTCGAAGACAGTTTTCGCAGCTGGGTACATGAGGCGTATCGCAATGGCTCAATTGATCGGTACTGCTACTGGGACAGGCCCGGTATGGGGTGGTCTGACAATGCCCCATCTCCACACTCTGCAGGCATGTCTGCCGACATCCTCTCTGAAACCCTGGCGCTCGCAAATGAGGAAGGCCCATGGGTCATTGTATCTGCCGGCGTGGGTGGCATATATAGCCGTATCTTTGCTAGTCGGCATGCCCATGACGTCAAAGGCCTCATGTTAATCGATGCCTGGCACGAAGATATGCTGCAAGAACTAGGCAATCCAGGCCGTGGTTTCATGCTATGGCTACGCGGGATATTTTCCCCGCTTGGCCTGGATAGGTTGGCTGGGGCGATATTCAAGGGCCGCAACAGGGAGGACCGCGTGTACGGTAAACGGGCGTATCAAAATGGTAAATTCATCAAGGCGAAGTTGCAGGAGAACCTTGTTGCGGACTCGACGACGAAGAGCGAAATTTCCAGCGCGAGGAATATTCAGTCCCCGTCGATGCGATTGGTTATTGTCAGCTCTGGTATTGAAATGAGGAAGAGCCAGAAATGGGCAGATAAGCAAAAGGATTTGACCAATATAACTGATAATTTGGTTGCATGGGATGTTGTCAAGGGAGCACCACATGAAGTTTGGCGAACGGATGATGGTAAAGCTTTACTAGAAGATAAGCTGAAGCAGTTAGTCAAGCTATGAATAGGGGATCTGTGAAACATATTTGTATGCGCTTCAACAGGGAAAATCATCCTGTGATGATTCTATTTCCCGCTACCGATTATTTAATTTGTCGACGCCGCATTTTCTTTATTTTCTTTTATTTTATTTTATTCATTTTAATTTGTCAAATCGTTTTCCTTTTGTGTCAATCGCAATACTTTTAACCCGAGTGAAGGCGCAAGTTCCGGGACCAATGTATCTAAATTAGGAATATTTGTTTGAGATAACTGATGTATACACACCATTCTGAATGATCGCTAAATCTATGAAGGTAAAGTTGATGAGGTTTAAGTGAATGGGAATAAGAGAAATCACACTTTATAGGGAAGCTTCAATTCTCACCAACATTATATTGATCATTTACTGTTATTCAATGATGCTCAAGCCGGTTTTATGTTCATCTTATCTTTGTATAAAAAAACTCCAAGTGCATACCTCCAGATTCGTCCCTGCCTTGTTTCGCTTCATTCACCACATCCAGCGCAAATGGAGGATTTTAATTTGAGTTAAAAAGTAGACAACTAATGGTGTAATTATTGGTGAAGGGGATGATGAGCGCCAAGGGGGGGGGGGGGGGGGGGTGTTAAGTATCAATTTGAAGTGCACGTCACGCCTAATGAAGAATGTCGAAGCCGGATCGGATCGGAGAATATAAAGTTTGGTAAAGGGCGGTCTTGTGATCGTGGAACGAATATATGTATTTTGCAGAATTGAATTTTGCATTTCCGATTTCGCAAACGAGAATGGGGAATGATCTATGCGCCAAAGGCAGACGTGGTACGGAAAAGTGCTATCCTAAGCTAGCCCCCTTGAGCCTCTTAGCAAGCTGTTCACCATCCGATTGGGGTTGCTCTGACTTGGGAGTTTGTGGACGTTTTGAATGTTGATGGGAAGAGATAGATTTTTGTGGTTGAAAGGGCCAAGGGCGCTTAGGGGGCCGCTCACCGCTCTCCTGAAGTATTGTAACCAAGGTGGCCCAGCCGGGAGTGTTGATTAATTGCATGCCATCCGCGACATCATGGGTCCGGGCGACGGTACACAGAAGCGATACTTCTTCCTACATCCAGGGACCCAAGAGAGTTAATACCGCCATAATGTATTATATATAAAAGCAAGATTGGAGTGAGCTGTACCTTATTCAAGATCCCAAGGCCATAAAGGAAACAAAGCAGATGGAAGTCCGATACGCTATGCATTGCTCTGTCAGGGTCACCGTGTGATACTAGCTTATTAGCGAGCTTTTTCAAATCCTGGCTTTCCCCAATAACCTCGCGGTTTTCGATCGGGAAAGTTGAATTGTTAAACATAAGGACTGGATCCGTCGGGAAGCCATGGGTTAAAGTAACAAGAAGATATTCGACGGGGAAACTCGGTTTCGCGTTCTCCTGGACGTTGGCACCATACTCGTTGACTCTGCGGTAAAATACTTCAGGAATGTACCGCGCTTCGCTCACATCATCGTCAGGTTCATTTTCCTGTTGCACGAGCATGACTCCGGGATCTGCAGAAGGTTCAATTATATCGGCTTTTACCATTTCAACGGCAGAGTTTGAAGCTTGGTACGCGCTAATCGAAATTGCGCCGTCTTCATCTCCACTAAGAACGCAAGTCACAAAATTCGATCCAAAACGGCCTGTTTCACTCCATTTCGTTGCTTTGGGATGCCTGGCTTGCAGTTGTGCCGCAAAAATGATTTCTAAGGAGGAAAGATAGTAAGAGTCAATATGCCGTTTGCAAATAACAGTACCATCCCCAGCTCCGGAATCCAGAAGGTCGGTGAAAATGACACCAATTTTCTCCAATCCGCATAATTTGGCCACCTCATCAACGTCCTTTTCGTTACTCCATTCGCGAAGCGTCACACCATCGATCTCATCGACTTGTGGTGGTTCATAGATCGCTTGGACAACAGCTTTTATTCCAAGTGGAACTTCGGTATACTCCTCGTATGTCCCGTATAAAAAAGCCAAGCCGTTGAGCTCCAGATTTTCGCCAGAAGTCCAATAAAGAATTAATGAGGTCTGGGGAAGAAAATTCAACATGGTCAACCATACGAAACGGTTGGGGCTGCAGCGTTATTGCGCTTGGTTGACACTTGGTGCAGATGCCTTCGGGCCAAGCAGGATGGCCCGAAGGGCAGTGTCTTTTCACTCTGTAGTCGGGTTCTGTGAGGGGAGGAATATATGAGCTCTTTAATTCCGGCTTGTTTGTAGAGGAATTGATCTTCCGAAGATATGAATGAAACGAAAGATGTTTTATCTTCTTTTCCGCGAGATATTCAGGTGCATAGGGCTCCAAAGGCATGCAATTATCGCACATGCCTTTCGGTCCATGTCTACACATTTTGTAATCTAGTCCTCGACTTATTTTACCGTCTTTTCGATCCAATCGATCATCTAGTGGTGATTGCTTAACAACTTCCCACGGATTCTTAATCAACGTCGTGGATGTTGGCGCCTGGGAGAGAGGCGTAGGAGGTTGTTCCTGCTGTCGCACTGTAACACCATCTAGTCGAGTGGTGCATCCTGGGATTGGGAGGTAGAAGACGGCTGTCCACTTGAGCTACCATTTACCACAGCGTTCTCTTCATCATAACCTGCCCAAGAATACTGCTCCTCCATCCGTTGTACTTTCGAACAAGCCTATAGGCACGGGAGGCCAGGAAAGAAATATTTCAACTCTGAAGGGGCTTACTATCGAGCGGGTTGGGCTCTCGTAAGTCAACCTTCCAATATACATGTTTCCTCCGGGTTCTGTAAGCTCATAAACCCTAGCCACGGAGACAAGCTTTTTGTTGGTTATGATGAAGAGAACGCTGTGGTAAATGGTAGCTCAAGTGGACAGCCGTCTTCTACCTCCCAATCCCAGGATGCACCACGTCGACTAGATGGTGTTACAGTGCGACAGCAGGAACAACCTCCTACGCCTCTCTCCCAGGCGCCAACATCCACGACGTTGATTAAGAATCCGTGGGAAGTTGTTTAAGCAATCACCACTAGATGATCGATTGGATCGAAAAGACGGTAAAATAAGTCGAGGACTAGATTACAAAATGTGTAGACATGGACCGAAAGGCATGTGCGATTAATGCATGCCTTTGGAGCCCTATGCACCTGAATATCTCGCGGAAAAGAAGATAAAACATCTTTCGTTTCATTCATATCTTCGGAAGATCAATTCCTCTACAAACAAGCCGGAATTAAAGAGCTCATATATTCCTCCCCTCACAGAACCCGACTACAGAGTGAAAAGACACTGCCCTTCGGGCCATCCTGCTTGGCCCGAAGGCATCTGCACCAAGTGTCAACCAAGCGCAATAACGCTGCAGCCCCAACCGTTTCGTATGGTTGACCATGTTGAATTTTCTTCCCCAGACCTCATTAATTCTTTATTGGACTTCTGGCGAAAATCTGGAGCTCAACGGCTTGGCTTTTTATACGGGACATACGAGGAGTATACCGAAGTTCCACTTGGAATAAAAGCTGTTGTCCAAGCGATCTATGAACCACCACAAGTCGATGAGATCGATGGTGTGACGCTTCGCGAATGGAGTAACGAAAAGGACGTTGATGAGGTGGCCAAATTATGCGGATTGGAGAAAATTGGTGTCATTTTCACCGACCTTCTGGATTCCGGAGCTGGGGATGGTACTGTTATTTGCAAACGGCATATTGACTCTTACTATCTTTCCTCCTTAGAAATCATTTTTGCGGCACAACTGCAAGCCAGGCATCCCAAAGCAACGAAATGGAGTGAAACAGGCCGTTTTGGATCGAATTTTGTGACTTGCGTTCTTAGTGGAGATGAAGACGGCGCAATTTCGATTAGCGCGTACCAAGCTTCAAACTCTGCCGTTGAAATGGTAAAAGCCGATATAATTGAACCTTCTGCAGATCCCGGAGTCATGCTCGTGCAACAGGAAAATGAACCTGACGATGATGTGAGCGAAGCGCGGTACATTCCTGAAGTATTTTACCGCAGAGTCAACGAGTATGGTGCCAACGTCCAGGAGAACGCGAAACCGAGTTTCCCCGTCGAATATCTTCTTGTTACTTTAACCCATGGCTTCCCGACGGATCCAGTCCTTATGTTTAACAATTCAACTTTCCCGATCGAAAACCGCGAGGTTATTGGGGAAAGCCAGGATTTGAAAAAGCTCGCTAATAAGCTAGTATCACACGGTGACCCTGACAGAGCAATGCATAGCGTATCGGACTTCCATCTGCTTTGTTTCCTTTATGGCCTTGGGATCTTGAATAAGGTACAGCTCACTCCAATCTTGCTTTTATATATAATACATTATGGCGGTATTAACTCTCTTGGGTCCCTGGATGTAGGAAGAAGTATCGCTTCTGTGTACCGTCGCCCGGACCCATGATGTCGCGGATGGCATGCAATTAATCAACACTCCCGGCTGGGCCACCTTGGTTACAATACTTCAGGAGAGCGGTGAGCGGCCCCCTAAGCGCCCTTGGCCCTTTCAACCACAAAAATCTATCTCTTCCCATCAACATTCAAAACGTCCACAAACTCCCAAGTCAGAGCAACCCCAATCGGATGGTGAACAGCTTGCTAAGAGGCTCAAGGGGGCTAGCTTAGGATAGCACTTTTCCGTACCACGTCTGCCTTTGGCGCATAGATCATTCCCCATTCTCGTTTGCGAAATCGGAAATGCAAAATTCAATTCTGCAAAATACATATATTCGTTCCACGATCACAAGACCGCCCTTTACCAAACTTTATATTCTCCGATCCGATCCGGCTTCGACATTCTTCATTAGGCGTGACGTGCACTTCAAATTGATACTTAACACCCCCCCCCCCCCCCCCCCTTGGCGCTCATCATCCCCTTCACCAATAATTACACCATTAGTTGTCTACTTTTTAACTCAAATTAAAATCCTCCATTTGCGCTGGATGTGGTGAATGAAGCGAAACAAGGCAGGGACGAATCTGGAGGTATGCACTTGGAGTTTTTTTATACAAAGATAAGATGAACATAAAACCGGCTTGAGCATCATTGAATAACAGTAAATGATCAATATAATGTTGGTGAGAATTGAAGCTTCCCTATAAAGTGTGATTTCTCTTATTCCCATTCACTTAAACCTCATCAACTTTACCTTCATAGATTTAGCGATCATTCAGAATGGTGTGTATACATCAGTTATCTCAAACAAATATTCCTAATTTAGATACATTGGTCCCGGAACTTGCGCCTTCACTCGGGTTAAAAGTATTGCGATTGACACAAAAGGAAAACGATTTGACAAATTAAAATGAATAAAATAAAATAAAAGAAAATAAAGAAAATGCGGCGTCGACAAATTAAATAATCGGTAGCGGGAAATAGAATCATCACAGGATGATTTTCCCTGTTGAAGCGCATACAAATATGTTTCACAGATCCCCTATTCATAGCTTGACTAACTGCTTCAGCTTATCTTCTAGTAAAGCTTTACCATCATCCGTTCGCCAAACTTCATGTGGTGCTCCCTTGACAACATCCCATGCAACCAAATTATCAGTTATATTGGTCAAATCCTTTTGCTTATCTGCCCATTTCTGGCTCTTCCTCATTTCAATACCAGAGCTGACAATAACCAATCGCATCGACGGGGACTGAATATTCCTCGCGCTGGAAATTTCGCTCTTCGTCGTCGAGTCCGCAACAAGGTTCTCCTGCAACTTCGCCTTGATGAATTTACCATTTTGATACGCCCGTTTACCGTACACGCGGTCCTCCCTGTTGCGGCCCTTGAATATCGCCCCAGCCAACCTATCCAGGCCAAGCGGGGAAAATATCCCGCGTAGCCATAGCATGAAACCACGGCCTGGATTGCCTAGTTCTTGCAGCATATCTTCGTGCCAGGCATCGATTAACATGAGGCCTTTGACGTCATGGGCATGCCGACTAGCAAAGATACGGCTATATATGCCACCCACGCCGCAGATTCACCAGCCAGACCTATCACTTGCTAAAGGGATTTGATCTCAGGGTGAAAGGCCTCCGCATATACATGCTCCCAAAACATGGTTAAACGCCGTGTGATTGACACAGCTCACAATCATCCTGGACTGCTGATACCGTATTGTCGACTACCACCACCCAGCGGGTCAAAATAACCAACAAAGACAGATCTCGAAGTGCGCTGCGCGCTCGAGGATTCAAGGGTGTTTGAAATTGTCCCTGTAGCTTTGCTGCCACACCTTCTTCCCTACACTGGCATTGTCCTCGAGGTCCTCATCAACTTGCACATCCTTCCGCACTTGAATTACCATGGTCGGCAAGTCACCGTCCTTTTGATTGTCTACGATTCTCTCCATGCTGTCAGAGTCGACGTTGGTGGTTTTGGCATCCCTCGAGTAGAAAGATCGGCTATTCCGTCTATTGGATCGATCGCTCGCAAATTTTCCAGATAGCTCAACAGAGCTCCCATTTTGATAGCTAGTGGGTTTACCACCGTCCTTGTAGCCACCGAGCCATATCTTTCTGCTAAAAAGCGGCCGAATGATGGGGGCATTTCCGATGAATACAGCTACCAGGTCTTCTCTGCATGACCAAATGGCTGCTGTTGGTCCGGTTTTTAACTATTAAATATTCACGTTAGGGACAGCAGGAAACAGGTATTCTCCTGATATAGGGTATACGCACAGCTATCACGAAGTAAACACGAAGGCAGGCGGCAATCATGATGAAGATAGTGGCTCCAAAGAGGATGAAGATACCGATTCTACGACCGAGGGAGACACGCATTTTGGCGAGGACCTAAACCCAACAAGGTATAATTCAGTAATCAAAGCAAGTAGGCTCGAGGGCACAAGCGTCGAGTTAGATGTCTTACCGGTAATGGGATGGCCATGATCATCATGTCGGTCGTCACGTTCATAACGAGAATTGGAATTAAAAAGGCAAGACTTTGAGGTGTGCAAAGAGCTTGGGGCTAATCAGCATCGCTTTGGTCTCCGCATGGAATAGAAGGATAACTTACGACCAGGATCTGGGTAAACTTGAAAAAGTTTGTGAAAAGGTCGACAAGTAAGACCTAACAAAAGTAGGATCGCTGCCCCGGTTGCTCCGATGATGAGCTGGGCTGGCAGGATGAATTTTTCAACCCAAAGCCCATTGACTACGCGTTTATAAAAGAAAAGCATGTTCATTTTCAATGTCCAGATTAGGCCAATGTAGGTGTACCAGCCCGTCATGAAACATTTTGAGCCAAGTGACCGGAGCGCCTTCTCCTCTTCAGACATTGCGGCTCTCTGTGCTGCGGGTATATTGCCGTTGTCCTGGGCATACCCTACAATATGAGCCATTGCTGTCATGCCCGCATAGGATAACTATTTACAGATTTTATCAGCGAAACTGCCCTTGATTAGTTATTTGAAATTATGAGCATCACTGACCCAAGCAGGTATAATAAGGTAGTCATCGGCCTTGAGGCCACGGAAGCCGACCAGCTTCAATCGAGTAAAAATACGCAGGAGGATAATACAAGAACCTGCAGTGAATTCGGCCCAGGTTTCGATCAACGGGCCTGGGGCGCTCAGGGAGCCTCCCATGATGGGCAAAATTCACACAACGTCAATCAACCTCGGGGAGAAAAGTGAATTAGAGCTGATGATGATGATGATAATGAAAGGGATGAGGAAGGATAGTTAAAAGACTGTGAAGAAATGAAGAAAAGAACATGAAAGTGGAACTGAATGAGAGCTCTCCGTCGACATATAAAATATGTTGTTTGAGGCCGCTACGACAGAACGGGCAAGAATAGCGCCTGTCTCATGTTCGACGTTTTCCCGTTTTCTGGGATGGGATGTTCAACCTTGAAAGGCAGCGACATGGTCGGAGAATCAACCCCCTTCCCCGGGAACAAATGATGTCCCTCTACGGGAACATCTAGTCTTTTACAGGACTAGGCTTCCAGAGTCAAGGGACCTCCTGTCAACGGGAATGTTTCTTCTTTTTGCAGATCCTTCTGCCAAACTGTTGACCAAAAAGGAATACTGCCGGTGAGAATGTGAATGCTCAAAAGGCCTAGCGGCCCGTGGCAGTGGCCAGTGGTAACCGAGGTGGACATCAAAGTATCTTGGGCGAAGTGCTGTATATCACATTATGGGGAAAGTCTGAAGGTGCTCCGTTCCTTGCGGATCACTAAACTATTAATCCTGCCACAGTCATGGGTAGAAATACCACATTTCGTTGTTCGGGCTTTGGTTACGATGAGGCAAAGCACTGAGATCCTGATTCGCTGGCCCTGAGTGTTGTGGGTTCGACCAGCGAATTGAATCATGTTATATTTCGCTGGTTCGCAGTGAAATTTAGCTAACAGAAATAAACCCGAGCACACGGAACGGCACAGCACAATGATATTGTAGCGGGGGCACCACTTGGGCTCTTTACAGGAATAAAGGGATACGAGTTCAAGCAAACGCGCCGTGAAATAATAGGACTTTAGGAAACAGCATGCTCAATTATATTTCAACGTTCAGACTGCTTGTGATAACACGAGGTGTAAGTCTATTATGAACGGTCAACGGCCTATTAGAATGATTGTATTGGGAATTTCTCCTCTCCATTCCAAGGTGGGGTGTTGGCAGTAGCAATGGAGCACGGGCTTTGGCAAAGTTCCAGAGAACGTTTACCCTAACGGCTGACCATACTTTTAACGGCTTGGACAGACGGATTACTGAAATGGTCCACTTACTCTATCTACTCCGTACCCAGGACGGAGTACTGAGTAGGAACTTAGGAAATAATAGAAGAGAAACTGAGGAACCATCTCCAACCATCTTATGGCTAGACCTTCGGATCCCGCAGTTCGCGCAAAATCGAACCTGTCGTATTCATGGCTGGGAAGAAGGGGTCCGGGTGAAAAGGCTCCACGTTCATATTTCTTTGAGCCGTCCGAGGCGTTACTAGTATGGAGCCAATTCAGCTTAGTCAACCACTTTCAGCGCCAGGCGCCGAGGCGAATTTGAGGGTCTTTCGAAAGTCTAGGCTAGTGGTTCAGATCAGCAATTAGCTACCTGTCATATCCATTGGCTGGAATACCGCGACCCACAACGGGCTGAGTAGCGAGCCAACAGACTCCTGCTGACGATTACTCTGTGATTATTTTGGGTAAACGCGGGACCCTGGGGGAACCGGGAAGGCGGGCCCGGGCGGCCTGCTAAATTCCCAGGTTGTGATCGGCACCGAGCCAAGAAAGCGTCAACGGGTTCAATCCCGCCAAATTTAGCTTCTGCGCTCAATACGGAGTACTCCGTACACAGCTCCCCATAGTGATTATTTGTCACAAGACTCTCCCCAAGCTCTTGTAACTACAGGGAGATGAAATCCCCAAACAAACAGAATGCCTGCTGTCGTTTAAGGGTTTCGCAGAGTCGGCAGCAAGTCCGTCGTCCAGAGGTATACGCCCTCGAAATGTTCATCAGCTGGCCAAGATCTAAAATGACCGCGAACTTCTCGTCTTACCACTGTCCCTCTGCCGTCCAGAGCCATACGGCTACCCTTGAAACTTTTGCATTGGTGGTATTTTTAATTTTTTTTTTTTTGTTGCTAGCCTCCACAAAGACGGGGCTCAGAATAAGCAGAATTAGTCCGTGAATTGGCTTTGCACAATGAGTCCGTGGGCAGCTTCCTAGTGTGGAGCTCGGGGTGTTTCACCCTGCTGAAACCATCTCACCTTGGGCAGGATTGAGAGACGAGATATTGAGGGTAGGCACCCACACGAAGAATCCTGGGCATGTGTACCTGGATGTTCCTGGCAAGTTTATGGTACGCAAAGAGCGAGTATGAGCATTTGCACCAGGCACATGTTCCAGACGCTAGATCAATGTAAATGTGAGCGCTGCCTGACGACCACATCAGAATGCAAATGTGAGATTATGGAGGTAGGGACGATCCGAGACAACTTCAATCCCAGCCCCTCACCTACGTGGATAGGCCACTTAAACAAACCGCCGACTTGAGCGCCGAAATTCAAAGAGCTTCCAATCAAGCGAGTTTCTTAAAAGAGGAGTTGACCACCAAAAACCAGCACTCAGCCTGGTTAGCTGTTTTATTAAATCCCGCGCCCAATCACCCTGCTCAACTAAAGCTATGGCGGCGCGGACCAGCTGGCGTGGCCAAGCAGTGCGGGGATACTTTTTCATGACCGAGCCAGAGGGGGTCGACGATGGATTTGAGCATATATACCAGCGATTCCCCCCTCGATTGTAAGATTCTTCTTAAAAATTATCGATTTTCTAAACGAAAGATTTAATCATCAACATTTCCCACCACAAGACCAAACCAACATGGCCGAACTCGACGCCCTTATTGTAGGAGCAGGTTTCGGCGGGGTGTATCAGCTTTGGAAGCTGAGGAACGAGGGCTATAGTACCAAGCTCGTTGAATCGGGGTCTGACTTTGGCGGTGTCTGGTATTGGAATTGCTATCCTGGAGCAAGAGTGGACTCAGATATCCCACACTATGAATTTTCTATGCCTGAGCTCTGGAAAGACTGGACTTGGTCCGAACGTTTCCCTGGGGGGCCTGAACTTCGAAGGTACTTTGCACATGTGGACCAAAAGTTCGATCTTCGCAAAGACTGCCTCTTCGACACTACAATCACCTCCGCCATATTTAATAGTAACGACAAGAGGTGGCACGTTACTACTCAAGGCTCCGAAATTTTTAAAGTGAAATACCTCTTGCTCAACACTGGCTTCGCGTCGAAGCGATACACGCCCGACCTGAAGGGCCTGGATACTTTCCAGGGTCAGTGGCTCCATTCCTCCTTTTGGCCCCAAGAGGGTCTGGATATGACCGGCAAGCGGGTTATAGTCATGGGAACTGGTTCCACTGGTGTGCAAATCACACAGGAGGCTGCAAAAGTTGCAAAGGAGGTCACTGTCCTGCAGCGAACTCCAAATCTTGCTCTCCCGATGGCGCAAAAAAAGTACACCAACGGCGAACAGAAGCAAAGCCGGGATCAGTATTCAGACCTTTTCAAAATACGGCCGACTACCTTCGGGGGCTTCATGTGGGACTTCGTGGGAAGGAACACTTTTGACGACTCTCCTGAAAAGCGCCGCCAGTTCTATGAAGAGCTCTGGGAGAGAGGCGACTTTAGCTTCTGGCTTGCGACATACCAGGACATGCTTTTCGTCAAAGAATCCAACGAAGAGGCTTATAGCTTCTGGAGGGAGAAAACTCGCCAGCGTATAAAGGACCCCAGGAAACGAGACATCCTTGCGCCCATGGTCCAGCCCCACGCATTTGGATGCAAGCGTGTCTCCTTGGAGCAGGACTATTACGACGTATTCAACCAAGATAATGTCGATGTGCTGGACATAAAGACCCACCCTATTGTGGAAATCACGACAAAGGGCATCAAAACCACTGAGAAAGAAATCGAAGCTGACCTCCTGATCCTTGCAACCGGCTTTGACAGTTACACGGGTGGCATGAAGCAAATCGACATCCGCGGACCATCTGGTATCTCCCTCACTGACAAATGGGTCAGTGGCTCCCTCACATATTTGGGCATGTCCGTCTCTGGTTTTCCCAACATGTTCTTCACCTACGGACCCCAGGCGCCCACTGCGCTCTGCAACGGCCCAACTTGTGCGGAGCTGCAAGGCAACTGGATAGCTGATTGCTTGAATTATATGCGAGAAAAAAACCTTTCGACTATTGATGCAACCCTGGAAGCAGAGGCGACTTGGAAAAAGGATGTTCACAACTTTGCGCATGCCAGTTTGCTGCCTACCGCTAAATCGGTAAGTTTATCCATGTTTCGTAGCTGATATCGCTCGTTTCACCGGGCCCTACCCATCACTTCTCCCCTCTCCCAAACTCCCTTCAACCTCTTCCTCGAGACGCACCACCAGGATTCCTTTTATGCTGACTTTTGGGCCAGTGGTACATGGGAGACAACATTCCGGGAAAGCCACGAGAGGCATTGAACTATCTAGGGGGTGTTTCACGGTACGGGGAGACTTGCAGAACCTGCGCTGAGAAGGGGTATGAAGGTTTCGTGCTAGCATGAGTCTGTGATTGCACTCAGACAGTACAAGTAGTATTCAACTGAGAGGAGTTAGGGTTCAGTTGCAAATCAGTTTTGTGTACTCCGTATTTGACAGAAGTTAATTGCGTGAACATACTCTGTATTTCACTTTTCTGCTGCAGTCAATCCTTTTCATTTAGCACTTGTTGGTCAACAATGGGAGATGTTAGGCAGTCGCATCTGGTGTCCTGTGTCTGTGTATGGCTGGTTCCTTCGCCAGAAAGGGTTTAGCTCCCCGTCAAAATCCTATGTTAATTGCGCTTGGGCAGCGACCCTTAATCGCCCACTATATTATTTAATTTCAGCCTGTTTATCGTATAATTACATATATAACCCTCTGTACTCCGTAGAGCTCTTCAATATAATATAGTATTTCCAATTTGTGTCAATTTTGCATTCATAACACCTTTTCACAAAGCTGGGATCGTAAACAGAGCTTATCTGCATGGTAGTATCTATCTCTCCAGAAATGGATGTAAATTATTTTTCCTCCAACGTTTCAATTCAACAGCTTCAATATAAAATGATCAATTGCTTGGTTGTAATAATTCCCCACAGGGAAAATCAGTGAGAGAAACGCCAACATCCAGAATAGCAATGACAAAAGTAAACTCCTCCTATCCATGCTACTAACAAAGCATTAACGACATTATCCCAACATCCAAGAGAAAACAAGGAATTGTACCTATTTGTAAGGAAAAAGAAGAAAAAAAAACCTAACAGAACTCGCATCATCTCTTCCCTCGATACCGCCCTCTACCAAACCGCCCATCCCGACCACGGTTCTCCCTCCTCCATTCTCTTTCCCTCTCTTCCTCCTTCTCCTGCTCCTCCCTTATCCTCGCCCTGTCCCGCTCCAAATCTGCTTCTGTCTTGGCTACCTTAATCATCGGCTTTGGCAAATTCTCAGGCCACCGGGGATGTGCACCTTCAAGGCAGGCTCTGCCCTCGGGACAAAACCCCGCCAAATAAAACTGACATATCTTCTTCCGTACATGCTTCTTCGCGCAGAGAGCACCTAGATGACAGAATCCCCTCTCGTAGTGTTCACAGGGTGGTATTTTAGCCTCATCAGGGACGTGTTGGTAGAGACATTCATCGCCATTGGGGCAGTATCCAGTCCGCGCGAAATTCTGGCACTCGGGCATTCGCCGTAGGTTATATTCGTGCAGGTACTCGCACTTGATGCCCTTTTTGCACAGGCCTTTGAGGAAGTGCTTGCAGACGAGGGTACCATGGGTCGAGGATGGGGCGATGGCGGGTGATGTGGCGGAGGAGATTCGGGAGGGGGTAGGATGTCTGTCTGGACATGTCGGTCCTAAGGGGCAGTGGCCTTCTCGGTAAGCTTTGCACACAGGCACGTCTGAAGCGAGTCCAAAACCAAAGGTTTTTGTGAGGAATGGGCCGAAGGAGAAGTTGAAACTGGGGTCTCGAGGGGTGTCGGGCGAAATAATCCGCTCTGCGATGCCCTGTATGTCCGTAGACATGGCGGCAAAGCAGTCTTGTTTTCTGACAGGGAGGAGGGGATTGTGTAGTTCAATGAGAAAAGTTAACTCCAATAAACGAAGAAAACACTATCGCCACTATTTCGTGATGGTCCTGTTCAATCACAAAAATTGATGCTGCGCGGCTGAAGTAGGTCAAGATGAATGGTAGGAAGGCCAAGGCGGCGAGCGTGATATTAATTTAATAGCAGTAGTTAGATGTGAGGTACGAAAATGAAGCCGCCGTTTAATAAATCGTCAAGCAATAAACAGCGGCAATGTATGACCTGGTAAGGATCTTGGAGTTGTCACGAAAAATGTTGTCAACTCGTAATAGATAAATAATAAGAATGCGACCATGTGGCCAAAGCGTTCTGGGAACTGTAGTATTTAAATACTATTTAAAATATTTTAAGTTCAAGCGAGGCACCAAACAAACCACCACCTAACAGCCTTTTGAAAAACTCCAACTTTTGCATCCCTGGATGGATCGATGCCACCAACCTTGCTGGGGTTCGCATCTAATTCCCCCTAACAATAGGTCTTGGCCACCTTCAGGCGTTCTATTGTTGCACTGTGACCGTTTTGGGCATATCTTGCTCATTTCTATGGCGGCATAAGATACTAAATATATACGCAGTATATATGAGCTCTATGTTGCTACTCAAGCGCCCCTGATACGTTTATGGCATTATTTACCCTCTATCATCGCCAATTGCAAAACAGTTGGCCGCCACTGGATAGATGATCCACAGATCTACCAACGTCAGAGGTAGCTTGACGCAACGAGAATGATAGACCCAATATATGAATGATATCTTGACAATGGGACATGTTTATGCACTGGGAAGTTTGAGACTTTCATTACATGGATACACTGTTGTGTTGTGCAGGGGGTGTGGAATACAGCCATCCATGTAGGCTTGAACATGTAGGCTTGAACATGAAAAGCAGATCTATAATAAGCCTCAAGATCTCCAAGGTGAGAGCATTCTAGTTCGTCATCGTCTAGCTGGCGTCAAAATACCCATATTACCGACGATGGCAAAATCTGCACCCATATGTTACTTTTGAGTTGGGCGGAAGAATCAATTGAAAAAGCCAGGGCGCTCAGCCATATCATGGTATATCATGCCCTCCACACCATCCACTCTAAAGGAGTTCTCCATGGCGACGCCGAACGACGAATGTACTCTGGAACCCAATCTACCAACGTGTGATGATAGTTGATTTTAAACTAGCAAGTGTACGAAGAGCCCTGTCCGATGTGTCTGCTAACTCAGCAAGAAAGAAGACTTGTTCTACGAAAGAGCTCCAACGCATGGCGATTATGTTGGAGAGGAACTTCTCCTAACACGAGATCCCGCATATAGCATATCAGTTCTGCTTGTCAAAACCCCGATGAACATCCTTTGAAGGCCTATCTGCATGCCAGATACTATATCTGAAGAAATAACGGCTCATTCTTTTGTTCTTTGATTTTCCCCCGACAAGGTCACCGAGACGTCCCACTTTGAAATCTGAGAGGAGGCAGGCCGACCCACACATCAATAAATTATATTTTAGGGGCAAATTTCGGGAATCGAAGCAGCATGCATGACCTTTTGATATATGGAATGGCCCAGATGTTCTTTGAAACATTAAATAAAGACAGACTGGCATTATGCGCCCGCTGTTCGTTCCTAAGACAGAAGAAGGCATTGGGTTGCCTGGCCAAAAAAAAGAAGAAGAAAAAGAAAAAAAAGAAAAATAGTCTAATTGGATTGAGCTCCTCATTGGGTGAGAAGTGTCGGCTCCTTCTGCCTTTATCGGATTTCTTATATATAGCTAAGCTTACAAAGTCAGGTCCAATCATGGATAACTTTTGCTCATCCCAGTGAGCTAGTAAGAGATCGAAGGAGGCGGCGCGCAAGTTGAGATCATTCCATACGGGCAAAAACGAATGGCAGGATCTTTCACCCGGAGGATGTCAGATAGTAGTTGTCCTAGGTAACAAGCAGGTGATGTTCAGTTTCAAAACTTGCTGTACTAGGTGTACAGGTCGGTGCCTTGGGTCTCTGAAACAGATTCATTATGCATACTAGAACTCCTCATTGGCAGCTCTTGTTCAAGGTCTATGTGGGGCTTGGGATGGCCTTTAGAGACTGTGATAACCGGCACCTTAGAATGTTAAGAGAAAGTAGAAATATAATCTTGGTAAAAACTGTTTTAAAAAGGAAAACACTATATAAAGATTACTTCAAGTTCACACCGAACGATCAAAGAAAGAAAAAACTTGAAACCGTGGAAAAGATCAAATTTATACATCTTGAACAGTAGAAGATCATCATCTTGTAATATATCAAGAACTAATAGTTCGTACACCGTGTACTCCGTATAGCACAACTTCATAACTGCTACACACAACACAGTACTATATAAAGACAAGTTGTTAGGAGGCTGCTGGTAAAGCAGCTACGTGCCTAAGTTAAGGAGACAGAGGATTTAAATAAAACAGCACCAAAAATGGGCCGCTCTGACTGGCTGCAACCCGAAGATGTCTGTTTGTTCCAATGCTGCCCAACATAGCTTGTAGTCCTATGTATCTGCAGCTAGTCATGTGTGTTATGTATGTATGTACATACATACATACACTATATACCAATTTGATCCTAAGCGTCCTTGATTGGTTGTTGGATGTGCAGGAAAGGCTGATCAGTGTGGAGTGATTTGCTTTGTCCCCCAGTCGCCCATGGACATAAAAAGCTCAGGCTCCGCAGCAATTGCCCAGCGACTGATCATACTCCATATCATACGGATGAGACTTGGGATCCAGAAGATGACCCGCTGTCCTGACACCTGAACTTGCTGTGGTAGTTATTACTGGCGAGTTCCGACGGCTCGAACCGGCGAAATTAGTGTAGGTACTGACCGTGCTGTACAGTTTGTACTATTATACACCCGTTCCCTTATTTAAATATGGCAGTTTATTTAAAATAAAATCACCTCACTCGTTCTTCCCGAAAATTTTGGAAGGTAAGGCACTCTCCACATCGTTGAGTTCAAGTTACTCCATCGTAAATTTAGCAAGATAGAAAAAGCAAAAAACAAAAAACCTTTGCTTTTTCATTCGACTGGCATGGTGTCTAGCCCACGCTCGCCCTCTCACTCACGTAGCCCAACCTCGTCCTCCCGTCCAAGCATGTGTGTTTCCGCCTTGCTTGAGCCCCGTAAATAAATGCAGGAATCTGTGCGATGTATGTTGCTTCACACCGTTCACAAAGCCACCCATGCTAGTCGTTTGGACGGTGTTAAAGAGCTAATCGGCGCATCAGTCCACGGGTGTTCACGAGAGATCACTATAGTCTGACAAACGATGGCCCACCTCGCTTCCCCTTCATTGAAAAATCATTGAAAAATGGCGTGGAAGAGTCCTTCTTTTGCTAGTAAGTTTGGCCCTGGTCGACTCCCTCCCCCCCTGGAGCGGGGCGTGTAATTTCCCGATGATTGAGTCGATAGCTTCACCAGCCTCGCGGGTGGTGCCTTGCGGGTATTTAACAAAAAGCAAGATGGAGAGAAGGAAAGATTCCCCGCCTCGCCCCCCCCCCCCCGGGGAT
>LGUA01000379.1:0-18957 GCA_001660665.1 Emergomyces africanus
TCTTTTCGAATGTTAAAGTTGGTTTGTTGGGGGGCTCTTAGGTAGTAAATAAGAAGTCAAAAGTGGCCTGCAAGTGTTCACCGTTAATTATTCCTCAATCCTTAGTGCCATTTACATCAATTGTTGGAGATCAATAATAGGTTCATTGATAGGAAGGGACAGTGGAAATGTTTGGCGAAGAAGAGGTAGTTGTAGACTTGGTGCTAGACACAAAAAGACTCTCATAAATGGAGTCGGGCACTTCAACCGTGAAAAAAAAAAATTTTCTTACCCAGAATCCATCGTCGCGCATAACCAGCTCGATTGAAGGTTTTGAAAATAAAGTAAAATAAATAACATCTTATCTTCGCCGTTTCTTCTTTCACTCGCTGCCCGAACACTAAGACCCGGCCTTAGGAGCATGAACCTTGAAATACGGATACCCCGACGTCGAATTGAGCCACTGGCCATTCAGTTTATTGTGAATTTCACTGAGAGCGCGTAAACTCCAGGTCCCATCCAAGTTGCTCACCCAGAAGGCCTGTCCTGCGGGTGGGTTGTATGGGATCAGTTGACGGGGGACTTCGGCACCATTGACCTGTGCAGCGGCTACGTTCTGAGCATGGAGCTGCTGAGGGGTGGGTGCAAACCACTGTTGCCGTTGCGGCTGTGGCTGCAGCAAGAGCTGCTGCTGTTGTTGTTGTTGTTCCTGAAGAGGAGCAGTGACAGGGATTGCCCAGCCAGACCAATCCTGAGCTTGTGGCTGGATGACAATTTGTCCATTCTGGATAGGTATTTGTCCATTCTGGATAGGTATTTGTCCATTCTGGATGGCGATTTGTCCATTCTGCATGGAGGGTGGAGAGATAGGTTAGCCAGTGTGTGTGTGTGTGTGTTGCGTGGTTAACTGAATCAAACATCTTAGCGAATTAGAGAAACTAAAGTTTTATTTTCAGTTGTGGTTTTCTATATGCGTCATGGGTTAAGGAGTTAAGGGCATTGGATCTATGATAGTAGTACTCCGTAGTACTATCATCAATCACCAAGAGTTACTAAATTATAGAGTGTCGGGATATCCGTGGAGCGATTCGATGGCTGACTACCTACAATGTAATCGAGGTACGAGTCTGCAGTCGTTCATGTCGTGGTGGTGCGGGTTATGGATCCTGTTGAGCAACGCCGCTCTGATGGTGTTTATGATGAAAAGGAGGCGAACGGCGCGGCGGACGTCTTTTTGATAGAGGGTTGTGGATGGTCGCGTGGGTGGATTGTTTTAAGGAAGCCGATCTCGTCTTCTCTCCACAAACAGCCTACAAACGAAAGCGGTGTTAATAAAACCGAGGGCCTAATTGCACCTGTTACCCTCACCACGAAGGACCCATGAGCGCGGATGTCAATGAATGGTACGGGGGAGAACGTGTCACAGAGAGTCACAGACGCAATCATTCCCAAGAACGGAAACAGGAGCCCGCGGCGTATAGAGCTAGAGAAGAAGAAATACGTGAGAAAGAGAGAATCTGTTGTTAGCGCAGAAGTGCCCATTCACTAATGCGTCATGACGAGCAGGAACATAACGCTTCGGGTTAACTGTACACAACCAACCATTCATTTTATGGGTGCAGATATTAGCAGAATGTGCCCTTTGAGGTAACAGGGGTCTCACCTCGCGAGCAGAGCTCAGAGCCCACATGGATCAAAGGGCAAAAGAGCGAAAGCCCATATAGCAAGAGAGGAAGAGTATCAAATGTAAAATGAAAAGGATAATATCATATTTAGAGGATGTCATAATCTGCACCAGGACATCAAAGAGTGAAAGGGACATGAGGCGGCAAGTAGGTGTAATTGAAACCCCCATTTTTTAGTTTTAACAAAGAAAAGAGCATTTGAAGTTATGAATCCCAACGCCGACATAATACCCGCTGTAACAAGAAAAAAGAAAACGATATTTGCAGGAAAAGAACAAACACATCGAAAAGTAACCCCTTCTTCAGTCGATGTCCATCTCGTCCTGGGTGCCGCCATTCACCAAAAGTCTGGTTTTCGTCTTCGTTCGTAACCTTTCTGTACCGACGACTTGGCTCATATTCTTGTTTGCCTGGGCGTCTAGCGGTAGGCTGGCCTCTTCTCTTTCCTTGAGCTCCTTGCGAATAAGATGTTCTCCCTCGGCCACGACTCTCCGGTCTTCCGCCCGCTTCTTCTCCCGCGCCAATTTGCCGGCCAATCTCCTCTTGGTAAACACACGTTCGCGCTTCAGTCTGATTTCCTCCACTCTCTCCATGGCATTGATGGTAGCCGCGACTAGGTTGCGATCGTATTTGACGGGCACGTTTCGTCTCTTGGCAAATTGGGAGAGCAGCAGTGAGGAATCGACAATCATCTCCTTACCGTGGAGGGCGCGGTGAGTCTTGGTCCATTTCAGCTTGCGAGGCTGTCGTTTCATCTTGAAGTTTTTGTGGCATTTCGAGCGGCAGAAGCGGAATGTACGGGCGTCATTGCGCACAAATGTTATGCCTTTGCTCGGATAGCATGGCTGGGAACAGAAATGGCAGGTTTCGACCCTGTATTTCACGTTAGTTAGGGGATATCGCCGTATTAACAGAAATATAGTATATCAAGGGGTGCATACCTCATAGCTGCTTATGTGTAGGCACCTTAAACAGTGAGCTTAAATGGTTCCTGTTGTATTATCCAATTTCTCAACTCTTTCAGATGTCGATCCGAACTTTTTTTTGTTGCTGAGCAGATCATGTGACAGTTCGATAATTTTAGGTTAAGTCCGCATTAAGACTAGCGCAGTGGACTTTTCTGCTTCCCTGAACTTCGTCAAAAGGCAAAAAATTTCACGGAGAACAATTAAAACTCCTTGTAGGAATTACTACTGCTCAGCAGCCTTGTCGCACAGTCTCGGCCTTGTTTCGAGCTTCACAAACCTCCGATTAATTTATCCCACCTTGCAAATATGGCGTCCGTCCTGGCTGTCGGCGTCGGAGTCGCGACGGCGGCTTTTCTGGTTGGTTCCCTCACCCAAGGCACTCATGCTTGAAGACACACAGAAATTGACATTTTGTTAATACAGGGTCGTGCTGGTCTCGTTGCCTATCGCCGATCAAGAGGAAGTGTAAACAGCATGGGGAAAGCGTTTTACAAGGGAGGATTCGAACCGCGCATGAATAAGCGTGAGGCGTCGCTCATCCTGGAACTTTCGTACGTGATAATTTCAAATATCTAACATGGACAGCTCCCCTGCACGCTGAATCTTTTATTCTGCAGGTAGGAGTATGTAAAGAGACTCCTTTACTAACACAGAAGCAACTGGCGCAGTGAACGGAACTTGAACAAAGACAAAATTCGCACAAACCATCGCAAACTGATGCTGCTCAACCACCCTGATCGAGGAGGAAGCCCGTACCTTGCTTCGAAGATTAACGAGGCAAAAGAACTACTTGAAAAGAGTTAGGCTTTCGAGTTTAGGGCACCTGGAATTATAATCGATATATTTGGCTCGAGTGAACCGTGAAGCATTCGAAGACTTCTTCTAGGAGTTCAAGCACCCTTACGCTTCTTGACCTTGGCCTGATATACTCGATTGACCACTTCTTCTTCTTCTTCTTTGCTTTTGGGCTTTCCTTTTTCTTCGAGGAGTGCATAGCGAGGCGTTTGGTTTTGATCTGGTACATGTAAAATATTCATTTTTGCTGCATTTAGCCAATTGCACAAACAGTGGTACATCTACGAAATCCCTCCTCTTGTTTTTGCCATTTAAGGAGCAAAATTGTATATTAAGGATACAGATGAGCAATTCTCTTGAGTTGATATTATTCTGATGCTACTCTTACAAAAATCTTCCATTGAAGATGCCAATGAGTCAAACTTTTCTAATTCGGGGGAAGATTTTGATCCTTTAGCAGGGCTTCCTCTCTATGTTTGAACTGATTATGCTGGCCAACACTTTACCAGTTTTAATCCTCTGAGTTTATATTTTGCTTTCATGAAGTAGTTCTTGAAACCATCCGTTTCTTGATTGACGCTCCATTCGCATAGTCTTCACCCGAGCGCTGACTTCAAAGGAGCTTTGAGGTGCGTGGCCTTAACAACACAAAAATCCGGAAAAATGCAGACCCTTTAACAACGGTCCTATCCTCAAAATAGGTTATCGTATGCTGCGAACCTATAGATGTGGTTAGATGTGGTTAGCAGCTAAAAATTTATAAGTGCCTTTCCATGGGGCTTGTATTGTCGTCATGAACTTGGCCATTTTCTGTTCGGTACTATGTATCACACAGGCGACAACATGCGCTTCATTCACTCTACAAACTAGAATTGTTCATTGAATAGTAGTAGTAAGGTTAGAAGGGAGGCGCAACAAGGATATCGAGAATGGCTGGTGATAGGAGGGCAACACAACTTCCTGCTCAGATCCTGGATCCGACAAAAAATTGTCACAGAAGCATGCAAGTTGAACGTTTGAGCAACTCTTTCGGTTGGGTGCAAATATTAAATGGGTAAAAAGAAGAACTGACTGGCTAGACTAAACATAAAAGAGAGGGTCCAGATAGAGCCGCGCTTCAATCATTGAAAGTAGTGATATTTGTATCCCTGTTGTGCTGTATACTATTGAGTACTACTACTCCCGTAGATGTCCCTTTGATACCCGAGGGCGGCCCTGGTTGCATCGGAGTTGTCTGAACTGACTAAGCGGAGTACTCGTCACTGATTGGCCAAATGGATGTCGCCGAGGCGGCGGTTGCGATGGAAGGCCCCGATCGGGAAAGTTGCGACGGCGACTGCCCGTGGAGGGCCCGGAAGCAACGAGTGAGGGAGGGGCAACCAAAAAAGTGCCCCGCGGGGAGGGCAAGGAGTTTTACCACCGAATTCCAGGACATGACAGTTTCTCACTTCTCGGCCGGCAATGGAAATAGATTCTTGCTGTAGATCCCATATATAATCCTCTAAGCTAATTCACCAAGTTATTACAAAAGTGCTAGCACAGCACTTATCTTATTTACTCCGGAGTGCAACCCCTATTCCTCGCTAGCTAGATCGCAACTCCGGCGGCAGATTCGCACTTCGTCAACGAACATGCCTTTGAACGCAGGTGACGTTTTTTCGGCTCCAGAGCCCCGATTTTCGGCATTTCCGAGTAGGAGAAGCGTTGTTCACAGCACAAAAGGTATCGTTGCTTGTACGCAACCCCTGGCTGCAGCTGCAGGTCAGAGGATTCTTAGAGATGGAGGGAATGCGGCGGTGAGGAGCACTGATTCCTACTATTTCCCTTCCATTTATCAGCCCTTTCATTGCTTGCTGGAATTTGACTTTATTTGATTGAAAATACTATTTATCATTGTGACATCTTAGCTAATGGATTGTTACAGGATGCTGCAGTGGCAGTTGGTATGTAGTGCTTCTCGTACCCTGTGTCTAGCACTATGTAGTATATATGGATGTATTTTTACCCGGTTCAATGGCTGACGCATATGTATCATTGGCAAATTGATTAGCTGCGGCCCTGAATATGACAGAGCCAGCCTCGACTGGAATTGGTGGTGACATGTTCTGCTTGTTTTACAATGCAAAGACGAAAAAAGTGCATGCTCTCAATGGCTCTGGTCGTGCTGCAGGAAATATCTCGCTAGACCTTATCCGCAATGAGTTAGGTCTTGCCCCTGGAGAGGACGGCAAAATCCCCATGACCAGCGTACATGCTGTGACGACACCAGGCGCTGCAGCTGGATGGGTGGACACAGTGGAACGCTTTGGAAGCGGAAAGTTGTCCTTGGAGCAGATTCTAACCCCAGCCATCGAATTGGGAGAAGAAGGATTTCCGGTTTCTGAATTTTCTTCGGCATTTGTAGGTTGTCTGCTGTTGTGATATTGTCTTTTCTTTTCCATACGAACCACTCCCCTCCCCCTCCCCCTCCCCCTTTTATCTTTAGGTTGGATTGGGTTGGGCCATTGCTTTTGATCTAACCAACAAATTAGTGGGAAGAAGGCGAAAAGCTCATCCGTGACGCATCCCCGAACTTTAGAGAGATTCTGAAGGATTGCCCTACTGGGAAAGATGGGGTAAGATATCCGCATGCAGGAGAGATATTCAAGAATCCCACACTTGCGCAAACCTTTCGAACCCTGGCAAAGGAAGGAAAGAAGGGTTTCTATCAAGGACGCATTGGAGAAGCAATTGTCAAGGTGGTTCAAGATCTCGGTGGCCACCTCACCTTAGACGACCTGAAATATCACTCAGAAACAGGCAGCCAAGAGGTAGACGCCATTTCTTTAAAACTCAACCCAACCGATATCGGTGGAACAAGACGTGACGGCAAAGAAGTAGAAGTCTGGGAACATCCCCCCAATGGCCAGGGTATCGTTGCTTTGATGGCGCTGGGTATTTTGGAAGAATTATCCCGTCAGGGGAAGATCCCCCACTTCACAGCAGAACAACACAACTCTAGCGCATATCTCCACGCCGTCATCGAAAGTCTACGAATCGCCTTCGCCGACGCAAGTTGGTGGGTGACGGATCCAGACGTCGAAAAAGTGCCAGCCAAGGAACTAATTTCCCATGCGTACCTGGCTGAACGCGCGAAGCTCTTCAACCCAGACAAGGCTAGCGACGTCGTAGACCACGGCAGCCCCGCACACAACCACTGCGACACCGTTTACTTTGCCGTCACGGACCAGGAGGGCAATGGCATATCCTTCATCAACAGCACCTACGGCGGCTTCGGCACCTGCATCGTCCCTCAGGGCTGCGGTTTCACCCTGCAGAACCGCGGAGCAAACTTCTCGCTTGTACCTGGCCATCCCAATGTTCTTGCTCCCCGCAAACGGCCTTACCACACTATCATCCCCGCTATGATCACCAACCCATCAGACAGCTCTCTCCACACTGTCTATGGGGTGATGGGCGGTTTCATGCAGCCGCAGGGCCACGTGCAGGTGTTAATGAACATGCTTGCGTTCGACCTCACCCCGCAAGCGGCGCTGGATGCGCCCCGCATTTGCATTGGCGCTGGGATGCCGGAGCGCGGTAAACCATTGGACCGCGTGGTGTATTTGGAGGAAGGTATCGGGGAGTCGGTGGTAGAGGAGTTGAAGAAGATGGGGCACCAGGTTGAGGTGCTGAAGGGGTTCCGTCGCGCGATGCTGGGCCGGGGACAGATTATTCGATGCCATTATGATGAGGGGAAGATCGTTTATAGCGCTGGAAGTGATATGAGGGGTGATGGAGCGGCGTTCCCGGTCTGAATATGCAAAAAGTCTACTGTAATCCTAATGTGTTTTGCTCGGCAAACGAAATAACATTTGCGCAGATGGCCTCCGGCAGCAACACACAAGGTTTTCTTCAATGCTGGGAATCCTCTTCTTAAACTAGACAACGCCGAGGACTTGAAGGCCGCCTGTCACTGGATGCGGCGTTCTGTGATACATTATGGCAGCGAATGGGCCATAGAATTAGCTAGCTCTTGTCAGTTGTTTGTATCCCATGCATCATATTGAATTTATTGCCTAGTCTAGTCTATTGAGTTCTAGCATAAATTACTTCAAATTCCGTAAACCTTGTAGCTGGATTGATCAAAGTAGTTCCTTCTATGTTTCGCATATTGTATGCCCTCACTTTCATCGTCCTGAATAGGTACCGGCTCAGGCATATTCGCAAGACGAGGTGTAAATTGGCAAGAAAGCAGCAATCCTGCAACCCTTGCTGACTTGAATGATTCTAATTGTTTCGATCACTCAATTCTCCAGCTTCCTTCCCTGAATGTGTTCTATTCTAGGAAATAGCCTCCAAAAGGGAATGTAATCATTGTATCTGATCCAACCATTTCTTAAGAAGGTGGACTTTGCTTATCGGTCTCTGGTGAGAGTGAAGATTCAGGCCAAAAATGGTGCAATCTCCACCTCCGCCCCAGTCAATCACCGCAACCAGATTGCAAGACACTTCGTCCACTATATATATAGTATAAAACTAAGACACCAAAGTCCTGGTGCAAAAGCAACATTGGAAGAGAACAAAATGGCTCGCGCAGTGAGCTGAGACACTCCCGGATGAAAGGATGATGGAAGCGGCCAGGGAGTGAGTGGCGTAGTAACTAACTGCAGTTCTCTCTCATAAAAGGCGTACCCGGGAACGTTCTGCGGGGCCTTCCATGACAGAGCAAAGAATCTATAGCAGCGGATTAAGTAGCAACTTGATGCACAATACTATTACTATAGTAATCTAGGTTCTTCTCATACCTCGCGATGTCTGTTACAAGATTTTCTCGCCATTAGGATGAAGACGGTAGGCGAGTTTTCGGGTACATGACGGTGATGAGTGAGGAGAAAATCCACATAACTAGTACGGAGTACTAATCCCCTCTATTCGGGCCATGACGTATATATATATATAACGCATATATTTAGTATATAGGGGTTCTTTCCCGTCAATATTAGTAGTACTAGTACTACTAATCTTTGCCAATCAGTCAGGCCATCGAAGGTGACCTGGGGGGGGGCGAAGTGGCCATATACGGTTCGGGCAAAATTCGCGGGTCTCTCTCTACCTCCAGCATAAATAAGCGACTTGAGGCGAAACTGAACAACATTAAAATTCGGCCTTGGGCTCGGCGTAGACGGTCTAGCTAGTTGCAACACACCTTGCAATATCGCCTCCAAGATGCTCCTTCGCATAGCTACTAACTACTATCGCAGGCTGGGCGAGTTGCCGAGGTCTTCTTGAAGAAAATTCATTGATGTCTCGCTCCGCGGAATACTTCCACTTCACTGGTAGAAATATTGGATATGATATGGATTACAGGGGCCAAGGTGGTTGATAGTACGGAGTAGATAGTATAGAAGTCAAAAATCAAACCCAATGCGTCAACTTGTACTGTACATACATACATACATACATACATACATACATACATACATACATACATACATACGGTAATACAACAACTGCAACAATGGTGGGTACTACTAGTATAATTCTTCACGAAACACTGTACTGAGTATTGCAATTCATAATAGTATTAACAATTGTAAAATCCACAATATACTACTAGTAAACCTACAACAGTGGCAGTAAAATAACGGAAACAAGTATGTGTCGAACTAAAATGAGCGGGGCCCGTAAAATGTTCCGACATTGATGTTTTAATTTGCAGCCAGCAATGGTGATAATGTGATTATGCGGTAGTTTCCAAGGTTTGTGAGAACAATGGTCCCCGTACCTTGTAGGGAGAACAACCCCCCGGGTTGAACTTTTTTAGCTTTTAAAATTGATATTGCTCCGTGTGTTTAGCAAATCATTACAAAAGCAATAAATATATACTATACGGAGTAGACAGGATTGTATCTTCTAAATTATATTCCAATATTATTAAAAGTTCAAGTTGTTGTTGGGTAGTACTACAGAGGAAGTATGGAGTGTGTGGTTCAAAAAGCCAGCCGCCGTTTTGTCCCTCTCCCGCCCTGGCCCACCCCTGCACCCTATTTTGCATCCGTGCACTGATTAGTGATCCCCCCCCAACCCCCCGCCTTCTCCAACCACAGTACTCCTAGAGGCTCCAAATATCTTTCTGAAATAATGAAGATGACGAGACGCCTGATGCCATCATTGACAATGACAACGTCCTTCCCACTTCCAATGCCCCCCTCCTTGCCAGCAACAACCACGGTGAAGCATCTAGCTCACTGCTCTTCACAGCCCGGACCAATAGGAGGCGGAGGGGCAAGGTGGTGCTCGGAGCCTTCTACGCTGTGCAGGTGTTTTATAGTTTTATGGTTATGTGAGTAATTTTTTTTTTTGTCATTATATCTTCTTTCTCTCCTCATGTTGTAGATTTTCACTTTGCACTTCCCATCCCCACATCATGGAACGTAAATTCTTAAAACCAAAAATATTGATACATTTTTTGGGGGGTATATGCAGGCTTCTTTTCATGACATATAACGGCTGGGTTATGCTTGCAGTGGCGGTCGGGGCGTTTTTGGGGTACATGGTGTTTGGAGGCGAGGCAACCAAGTCTGTTTCTTGTCATTGATCGTTTCCTTTTGCTGGATTCAGATACCCCCTGAGCGTGGAGTTTTGCTCAGGCAGATTACACATCCCACACAATATACATATCTATACATATATGAGTATAACAGACCTTCTGATATGACCTGCACCCCTTTGCATACGAGTTCGTGATTAGTTTCGGTATGAGCATCCAGCCTCCTGTGCTGATTTACCTGTCCAGTTATATCATTAATTTATCGTATTTCTTTTTATGTCTTTTAGAGCACCATCAAATCAAGCTTTAATACCTGTGTATATTTACAGTTCTAAGAATTTATGTAACACCTCTCTCCTATATCCAAAACCAAATTATACGCCAACTACCAACCTCGAGTTAAGGAACCTCAACATCACTCCCATCATCCTCAAACCCAAAACTAAACCCACCACCCCCTTCACCCGTCTCACCATCACCGGCCTCGTCGCCCTCTCCACCCACAGGCCCCTTCACAACTTCAGCCCACTTTCTCTTCCTCCCTTCCCTCTCCCTCGCTTTCCCCTTCTCCATCTCCCGCAGCGCCCCTTCCACCAACTCAGGCTCAACCCCCTTCAACCTCTCCACAAACAACCCAAACGGGTCCTCAACCCCTCCCCTAAACCCCGAAACCTGCTCCCTCTTCCCGCTCAAAAACCCAAGAACATCCACAAGATGTCCCTTCGGTACGAAATTTTGCGTGATGGCTATTACACCACCCCCTCTATTATTTTTATTTTTATCTTTATTATCATTATTGTTATCATTACTGCACCCCTCATCCACCCCCTCCTCCAAATTCACAACCAAATGCCACCACCCGGACGGCACATGCAACACCTCCCCCTCCCCACAAATCCCCTCAATACAGCCATGCATCCTCCGCGCCGCATCATGGAAGCCCAGAAACCACTCCGCAATGCTGAGCGGGGATGTGACTTCACTTTGATCGGCGGACACGTAGACGCCTGGTGGTGGGGGCAGCGCCGCACCTGGCCCTGTACGCGGGCCTGTAGCTGAAGTGCCAGCGGCATTACTAGGGAACATGATCCAGTACTTGGAGCCGCGCAGGACGGCGTTCCAGGCGCTTGTGGCGTTGGGGTCTTTGTGGAAGGTGCTGCCGCTACGGGGGGGTCCGATGATCAGCCAGCGATTGTCGGGGCGGTCAGGGCCGAGGGCAGAGAAGAGATCTTCGGTGAAAGGTGCGGGTATGGTGTAGGCGGGTGCAGCGTTTCATGATACCCGATAGAGTATTGGAATCACTCTTAGTCGTCACCACAAACCCACTCAGGTTTGCCCCTAATGAACTTTCAAGGACCCCAGACCATTTCGGTTTCAGCAACCTTATATGATTCCCTAACGGCCCGACAGGCTTTCTCGAAAACTTATACTGTTCTTGTTCAATAGCCCTTAACAACATGGGCATCTTTTCATGGAAGCCGCCTTGCTGTTGGCCCTTGTCCCGCATTAGGCTGCGGAGTCGATTTTCAGCTTGCTCTATATCCGACCGTTGCTTGGTAACAGGTTCACGCTTCCCTTGCAGGTCACGCTCCGCTTTCTGGATATCCTCTTGGAGACGGTCCACATCTCGTCTGTGAGAATGGTACTGATTGCCCGCCTCCTCAGCCTCAGCCCTTTTCTGCTCAAGTTCCGCCAACCTCCTAGCATGGCTTCCCCCATCTAAATCTTCAAGTCGCTTCTTTTCTTCATCTATTTTTCGTTGTGTCTCTTCAATGGCCGACTCGGCAGTCTTCAAACATTCACGGATCATACGTTGCGTTGCCTAGAACAAGAGAGAAAAAAAAAGGCGCCGCAAAATTAATTACAAAATCATATAATTTTGTTAAATATTACTTGACGTACCTGGAGGTCATGGCGTTCTTTCAAAGTCTCATTCAGATTTTCCTTTGCACCCTTCCCACGATCCTCTTGGGTTTCCAGTTCAGATCTTGCTGCTCGAACGGCCTGTGAAGCTACATTATATTCACGATCCGCTTCTTGATAAATCTCATCCGCTCTCTCAACTTCAACCTCAAGATCGGCAATCTTTCTAGTCGCCTCCTCGAGTTGGGCATCGCACGCATCTCGTTGCTTTTTCCTAGGTAAGCCCGAGAGCAGTATTCCAAATGGCTATGAAATTTACATACCTTTTCTTGTTCTTCAACCTGTACCCACGCCATCTGAGCTCGTAAATTCCTCACTCTAGCCCGCATGGTTTCATTCTTATCCGACAACGCGAGTTTCGCTCTGGAGTTATTTTTATTAACCTCCAAATCTTTGATCTGGTCCAAATGGATCGACAACTTCGCTTCAGTCTGATCAATCGACTCTTCAAGCAAGCGATAATCCTGGTCTAGCTGCTCGAGTTGAACTCCCTTGACGAAAAATTTGTATTTTTCCGACGGGCTGGAGCTGCTTAGAAACTGGCGGGCCATGTCTTGAGAGAGGACGTTCATGGGATTATCAATCTGAAGGGCGAAGTAGTCTGTAATGGAGTCAAGTTCCGACTTCTTCGTGGACACTATCCGGCCTGAGGAACTCTTGATTTTGAAACCACTCGCGCCGCTTCTTGAAAAATGACGCTCGACGATGATCGAGTTTCCGTATTCGTTAGGGTTATATGCGCTATCGCCCTGATTCTTAATACGAACCACAATGGTGGCAGCACTACAAAAAAAGTAGCAGATTAGTTTATTAAACATACGCATGACTGAGCATAAATGGTATCACGGGAGTAATAGAGATATTTAAAAAGAAAAATAAATAAATCAAACATACTCCTTCCCCTCCTTAATAAAACTCTTCAAGCTCTGGCCCCGATTCGTCACAGACGCCTTCCCACCCAAACAGAGCGTGAGAGCTGTAAGTATAGCGCTTTTCCCACTCCCATTCTTGCCCACTATAAAGTTTATCAGCGGGCCCAGGTCGACAGAGAAGTGCTCATGGCACATGAAGTTGTAGCAGTCTACTCGTTCTATAATGCCATGCTCTGCGGGAACATTTTCTATGTTTTGGGAGAATTTCTTTTGGATATATTGGCTGGCTCGGCGCTCGATGGCCTCCTCGTCACCGATGTCGAGATCGGATTCGGGATCGGATGCGGGATCACCGAGGTTGTCGTCCGGGTTTGCGCCGTTGTGCTCGGAGGCAGATTCAGAGTCGTACGTCGTTGAAGCGGAGGTGGTAGTGTCAGTGTCACTATCACTATCGTCTCGGGCGCCTAGGACGTCTGCAGTACGCGCTTTCTTTCTCTATAAAAAAAGAAAATTGACAATATATTAGTGTCTGTCTATTATAGATAGATGTTTGCGAAATTAGCGAGGTGTTATTCTATATTATATTTACGTACCGGGCCAAGCTGTGAACTTAGCGGTGCGCTCGAGGCGGGATCATTGTGCGGATCAACTCGACTCCTCTTGATCGGAGCCATCGGGAGAAACGAAATAAATCACCACAACTATTGGATGATGGGTCACGGAACGGATGCTGTGGGCTGCTTATAAACTCATAATAGACCCGGTATCCCAGGCTCCTGGGCAGCTATTCCGTCCCGTTGTGTCAGACAGTTGCAAGGGATGGATGCATTCATAAATGTTTTAATTGTAGTTTTTCATTCATCTCGTCGCGTCGCGTGGAAAAATGAAGCGCAACAGGAAATCACGTGGGTTACCAGAAAAAATGGATGTTTTAATCAGGTTAACTGATGCTGGGTAAAAGAGAGTTGGGAGCACGGACACTAGAGAAAAGTGGCCGCGTGGCCTAATGGCTAAGGCGTTGGTTTTCGGCACCAAAGATTTGTGCGTTCGAGTCGCACCGTGGTCGGTTCAACTTTTTACTTTTTATTTTTCTTTTTCCTATGCCTCATTTCCGCTTATTACACCATATTTGTTTGACTACTGATCTCCCGATCTCAGGTGTACATACAGAGTCGCGTCTTTTCTGAATGAATCTTTGGCATCAGGAAAATTTGTAGAATGCTGATTTGTGAACATTGACCTTCAATATGACCCTGTGGATGATGCTAGTAAATCTGATACTAGTAAATACTATTATGGCCATCAGCGACAACTTATGAGAACATCTTTATTTAACTATAGAAACATTTACAAAAGTTAGGTATATAAAACTAACTGTACAATAAAAATCATCTCACATCCCTTTCCTCCCATTCCTCCCGATTTACAAACCCACTTCACATGGGGGAGAAAAATTGAAAAGCACTGCTGGTATCTATCTACTCGATCATAGGCTCCTTAGCAACATAGTGCAGATAAGCACCCATCAACTTAGTACCCTCAATGTAGTTGCGCTTGTCGAGTTTCTCGTTGGTAGAATGTGCCGCATCCGTCGAGCTGCCCATGGGCAACAGGAGGACGTTCTTGCCAGTCGCCTCTTCGAAGGTCAAGGTGATGGGGATGCTAAATATTGATTTTACCGTTAGCAAGGAGATTGAAGTCTTCCCGCGCAAAAACAGGCGAAGGGACAAAAGAAAGGAAGAAAGGAAGAAAAAACAGAAAAGAAAACGCACCTCCCGCCCTCTCTCGTCATATCTGGCTCAACGCCAAATACCTGCTTAACAGCCTTACTCGCGGCCTGGAAATTCCAATGCTTAGGGCTCGCCACCCACCACTTCCCATCATGCTGCAGCGAACAATCCATCGTATTCTTGCTATTCAATTTGGCAAACTCGGCCTTGATGTAGTCAAACACCAACCGGTTCACATCCTCGCTCTCCATATTGGGCACAGTGCGGATGGAGAATTTCCCAATAACTTTCGCGGGTATGACGGTCTTGGCGCCGGGGGCGGAATACGCACCCTCCACGCCGTGGATGGAGAGAGAAGGGTACCGCCATCGTCTCATCAGAGTAGGCTCCTTGTCTGAGAAGATTGAGGTGGTACTACCGAGAGACTCGTGCAGGTTATCCATGGAGAAACTGATGCCGCCGTACAGACTCTTTTCGTCCTCCGTCACAGGGGCGACGAGTTCGTTGATGCCTGGGATCAGGATGTTGCCTTGAGCATCAACCAGTTTGGAGAGGAGATTGACCAGATCCGTCATGGGTTCATGGGCCGTGCCGCCAAATACACCGCTGTGCAAATCTTGCCCGGGCCCGGAGACGGTGAGCGAGTAGTAATTGCAACCGCGCAGTCCGTAGGTGAGACACGGCTTCTCAGTACCCAGCCAGTAATTATCGGAAATGCACACGGCGTCGGCATCTTTGAAGTACGCCTTGCTTTCTGCTTTAACAAAGTCCTCTAGCCCCACCGAGCCGTATTCTTCCATGCCCTCGAAGCAGCAGAGCAGGTTGACAGGGAACTCCACGCCGGCCTTCTGGTGCGCTTCGATGACGTTTAGCCAGCCCATGACAGGCCCTTTGTCATCCGTGCTGCCGCGACCATACATTCTCCCTGCATCATCGACGGTGAGTGTGAAGGGCTCCGTGTTCCAACCATCCTCAAGTAAAGCAGGTTGTACGTCGTAATGGCCATAGACGAGAATGGTCCGCTTATTCTTGTCATTGCCATAGCGGGCGACAATTACGGGGGGTAGATCCAGATGCTCCCGCCCATGCTCCTTTCCAAGTGGTCGTAGTTCAACTTCAGCTCCCAGGCGCTTGAGTTCATCGGCGAGGAATTCTCCCATCTATGGATATTTAACAAGAACATTAGAAATGCCACGCCTCAAGGATTGGGGCGGGGGGCGTTCGTTGACTGAGGTAATTAGGAACGTACTTTGACGACATCCCCTCTGTTCTCATCTTGGGCAGAGATTGATGGGATAGCAACTGCTTTTCTCAGGCCTACATCATAACAAAGGTCATTAACAAACTATTCAAAAGGCTAGGAATTCTGGGTAGCAAGATTATAGTTTAGAACAATGGAGCAAAGCGTACGGTCAATGAAATGGTCCTGGAGGTTATCGACCCTACGAAAAATACGTTGACATCAGCAAAACAAGTCCTCCATAAATAACGAATTGAATGAAATTATAATTTCCAAGAGAAGGAAAATAAAATATAAAAAAAATAAAAAAACACTCACTCCTTGAAAAATGGTTCCAACTGAGGCGCCATCTTGGGATCGTCGATATTTGCGTAAAAGGTTCTCTTGTGTATTCTTGCAGTGAGCAGCGGGGGTTGTAGTTGTTGTTGGATGATGGGAAGGAGAACGAATGTGCGGGGTGAGGAGGAGAGAGAGGAGGAGGAAGAGGAAGGGAAGGATGATTTATGAAGGCTAAAATATGTCCGAGCCTGGAGGGACGAGGATGGGATTATCAATTGTGCAGTTCGGTGTCTAAGTGCAGGAAGCGATGCCGCGAAGCGACTGAGGGGAACAGAGGCGGGGAGCATTTGGCTTTTGGCGTTGGGGGGAGGAGGAGGAGGAGGGGTAGATGCGGCAAACAACAGAACAACCTTGCTTTGGACTTGTTAAGGTTGCATTTCCTTAGTTTTCCTCTCTTTAATAATTGCTCGTTTTCGTCTGGTTGAGTAGTGTTAACAAGGATTGGTGTATTTATGGGGGACTTTTAGCAATAGAATAAGCAAAATAAGCGGCTTGGGTTCTTTTTCTTTTATTTTTCTATTTTTTTCCATTTTTCTTCTTCTATAAATGATTTAAGTTTATATATTTGTAGAACATAGTATACTGTACAGGACATAAGAAAAATTACAGGCATAGGGAACAGGGGTCGGGAAAAAGGAACAGAAAATAGTACAATGATAAGTTGCTACAACAAGGGCGGCCAATTTCCTCGTCCTCACCCCGTAACCCCCGGGCAAACAAGAATTGGAGCCGTAAATCAGCGCAGTCGGATCAGCGCAGTCGGAAAAGAAAGGGGGGTGATATTTTATCCGCTGTCCGTTGGGCTGTATATCACATCTCCACCTGCTTAGGGTACTTAGGGTAGACTTGATTGATGCTGGTTGCAGCATCGCGTCCCCTCCAATTATAAAAAAGATGATCATGATCAGGATCATCATCATCCATACTGTCCTAATTGGGGAAAAAGATGATTGATTATTGATCTCTCGCCCATAACTCTTTCCGCAGCTGCCTATCCTCCCTTGCAATCGTCCGCTTCTTGCCCCAGCGCGATTTTATAGCCTCGAGGACCTGTTGTTGGATAGCCTTTTTCTGCGGGCCAGCATCGCACACCTGCATGACGAAATGGGTGCTGCATCCGAATTTCTGAGCCAGCGCATATCTGCTCCATTTCATGGGGTCTTCTAGCCGAAGTTTACGTATTTCCGCAATCTCCTCTTCGCCCAGGATGTGTTTGGTTTGGCTTTTGTGCCGCAAGACTAGTGGGAGCCTTGATTGCTGTTGCTGGTCTTGTGGCAGAGGTTCTCCGGCGAGTGAAGCAGCACGCAGTTTCCGGCGGACGTCATCTGGAGGTAGGAATTTGGTAGGGGTGTGATAGACGGAGGGGGCACTAGAAGGGGGGTTGTAGATAATGCGATCAGGCGAATTGGGCGGAAGAGGGCTGAAGGAAGCATCAGGCTTCACGCGTAGGCGCTGTTTCAGTCGACGGAAAGTTGACTGGTATCTTCGGCATACCAGAGTGGAGGTGGCTGGTTCCGACCATGATGGGAGCAGGAATGGCAGTGTCAATAGAGGGCGGCGGGAAAATGCGACGGGAGAAGCCATTGTGAAGGAAGAGGGAAGTAGACTCAAGTAGGTGATGGTGTGAATTTGGGTCCTCATTGGATAGGGAAATCCTTGAGAGAGGAGTAAAGTCAGCAGCCAGGAGACATGACAAAATCCGACGCAGGGAAGGAATTGAGTTTGAATATATACGGATATACCGCGAGGAGGAGGAGGAGGAGGAGGAGAGAGAGAATGTTTAGATACAAAAGAAAAAAAGGAGTCCCCCCAGCAGCGAATTATCAGAAAAACGGCGGGAAAAAGAAATTGAAAGCGCGCTAAGCCGGATTTGGATATTGGGGCCAACCGAGTGTCGGAGAAAAGTTATTCCTGTAGATACGGTAAAAAATACAAACAAAATGCCTACTAAATAACCAGTTTATGTAGGGAGTAATAACTATAATACTATGGAAAATACCCATGCAAATATATAAAATATATAAATATGTAAATATATAGATAAATATATATGTATGGGTATGTAAGGATTACGGAGTATATATAATGTATAAATATAATTTATATTTATCACAGTTAGTACGGAGCACTCCGTTCCCTCCATCATCCCCGTTGTATTACAGAATACCACTCAACCTCATCTCCAGATCAGCCTCAACCGATAGTAGTTAATTAATATAATAAATCTCCGCCTCATCTTCAAAACCATCTTCGAACATCATCAAACATCTTCAATCCTCCTCCTGTTGATGTCGGTCTCTCTCCTCCTCTACTCGACCCATCCCAGTATTATACCTCCTTACTACTCCGTACTCTTAACCCGCCTCTCCTCGAACCCTCGCAACTAACATGACGTCGTTGATGCGTTCTATCCCATCTTGTTGCTGAGTACGAAGAACGGAGTACTCCGTACAGCATTCCGGACTGTCTCACCAACTCTAGCTATAATAGCCAAGTTTAACCAACCAACCAACCCCCAACCCCCCCTCCCCTAAGCCTTTTTGCCCCGGGGCCCCCCAAGGTTTTGCTCGTCCAAGCCACCAACTGCGTCTTCTTCCCTCATCTTAAAATATCCCCTCTGCCTTGCAGGAAAACCGTCATATATATTCCACGCTGTCCCTTTCTACCCTTCTTCCTATCTTTCAAGTGTCTTTCGGCCAATATTTTAATGATTTTAATGCGCAAGAATAGGAATCCCGAAAATGTCTCGGGACTGGGCGGTTAGAAGACCAAGAGATGAGTATATTTAGCTCGAAAGCGAGTTCTCCACTTCAGCGACGGCAGACCAAAGGTTGATGTATGTGTGTGTGTGTGTGTGTTGAATCTACAAAATATGTTCTCAATTTAATTAGTTC
>LGUA01000038.1:0-45789 GCA_001660665.1 Emergomyces africanus
TTGGGCCCCAATCCCCTACGGTTGGTGAAGGGTTTGGCCCATCCAGCGAAGAACTTTCATGTTCTGATAAACAAAAAATAAAATCCCGCTTTACTTCCTTGCGACCAGCTCTCCCCTTTCCCCCGGTCCGCTCCTCTGGCATGCATGCATCCTATGTCAACTCTTATGATGGTGTCAGGTTGGGATCTTTGATTCTTTTGCCCAGCGTCATTCTGGATGCTAAACGCGCCTGGCGGACCAACTGATTCGAGAATGGACGGTTCACTGACCAAGATTCCCATCTATCGCATAGATCTCCTCCAACTTCCAAACGCATCAAAACAGCTGTTGCTGCCAACCCACCCACGCACCCCCTAAACCAGCAACAGCAACTTCCTCCCTTTACAGGGCCTGGATCTTTTGAAAGCGCCTCTATGGTGCCCATTTCCACACCCGCGCCAGCTCCAGCTCCAGCAGCTCCAAATCCACGGAAGCGACGTGCGTCAATCCAGACTGCTTCTTTGGCCGCGATGGCACCTCCCCCGCTAACAGGTGCTGTTGAAGGCGAGGGAAATACAACTACTGCTAGCACAACTGGTGCGCCAACTGCCCCAGAACCCACCGTCAAAAAGAAAGGACGTACAAACACTCCATGGACTGCGGAGGAGGAGCAACGGCTCAAGACTATGCGCGATGCTGGGAGCACTTGGAGCGAAATTGCCAAGGTTCGTCCGACCTATTTTTCGTATTGGACTAGAGGAGTCGCCATTTTACATTTTCTTTGTTACATATGTAAAAAAAAAAGAAAAGAAAAAGAAAAAAGAAAAAGAAAAAAGAAATCTCGCTAATGGTATACGGTACACCAGACCTTCCCCATGAGAACTGAAGGAAGTGTAAAGAAACATTGGTACAAGGTCAGTTTTCAGATTGTCCCTCCGTATTTGTGATCTCCACTTGTCAGTCTAACCAGAACACAGGACATGCATTATGCTGAATTTACCGAGGAAGAGGTATGTTTTATTTTATCAACTGAGATATATCGCCATTTCCGAATATAAATGTTTACATATTCTCAGTCCATAATACTACGCGACGCAAAACCGGCCAATTCATCTGTAGAGATACGCAGATAAATTAGTTATATTTTGCCTGTCACGGTTTTGTTCAGGTCGTTAAGAACGCGCGAAGAAACGTTCGAGAAAACGTTACACACTAGGATCTGAAGCGAAGATTACCGCAAGCCTGATCGCGAAGATCAAGCCGGGCTAGGGAACATGAAAAGAAGGGTGGGGGGAGCTTGAGAGATAAATGGTACAAACACTGAAGAAAGGAAGGAAAGACAGTTGGGAAAAGCGATTGGTAGGCAGACGGATGGTGGGGGAGAGAAGTGATAGAGGAAGTATCCCAGTGTAGGGCGACTTTTTTTGGGGATGACAGGGCTTAGCAGCAAGTTGTCGCTAAATTAAGTGATTTTGGGTGTAGCCGATAGGAGGACAAGAGAAGGATAGAGTGACAAAAAAGCCAGCAAGGTATCAATCAATAATGAGTCTTAAGTAGGATGGGTGGGTGGGATCATAGCAAGTATGTAGGTGGTTATTGCGTGTACCTCGTTGATATCAGGTAACAGCAAGTAGAGGGGACAATTCGTCAAAGTAGAGCAAATAACGAGTACCCAAAAGGTGCAGAAGTTCCCAAGGGCACAAGTGTACGGTATTTCCGGGGGTTCGCAAGGAGGAGGACGAGGGGAAGGATGTAGGTCGATGTTCCACCTGCCTGCTGGGCAAGTATTAAATCATTGTAAGGTGATGGGGAGCCGTGGCGGGTGGGCGGGCAAACTAATCTGGGCATGCGCACTGGGCAACTGGGCAGGAGATGCGGGGAACTTCAACTTCTAAAACAACGACAACAACAGCTACTTGTAATTTATTTTTCAACTAACTGCGGGAAGAGTGATGCGAACCCACGCCTTTCAGTGGACTAAAACATACATAAAAGGAACTTGGGGGAACAACCTGCCCGCTCTCACTTTCTGTTCACATTGCCGTACCGTACCATACTAGTACTGTACTGTATGTATGTACAGTTCATGCATTGACTCTGAACTAAACTTCTCTTCGTCATCGTTCATCTATTACTCAGACTGCAACTTGCTGTATAGTATGTACTGACAGTTAAAAATTATTCGACGTGATCTTATGTTATCCAGCGAGCCAGCCGTGTCCGTACGCAAGGGGGGTAACGATGACCAATATAAACAAATTCTCAGAGCTTCGATACTTCCTATATTTTGTGCAGGTATTTATAAACCTACTGCGTAAGGCCTTGTGCATGCGACTTTTAGCCACCATGTACGTAGGACTCTAGGTCCCGTATCAGAGGTGTATTTTCAGAGAGGGGGGGAAAAGAGGGATAATTGCTTTTTCTCTCTGCCCTCCTTTTTGCGCGAGGAAAACGTGCTGCTGGAACGTGACTACTAGGTATTCCCTTCCGCCCCAGGGCGAAGCGAACAGAACAGACACACCTTACTTACTAGAAACCAAATTCTTGAGGCGAAGTTTCATGCAGCTGTTAATTGTACGGGAAGCATTTCTGCTTGTTGAACACGAACAACCACTGACGCAACCAGTGGTTTCCAACATTGGAAGGTCATGGTTAGTAGTCAAAAGCAATGATCAGCCGCTCAAGCCGACGGCGCTAAGTTTTTAACAATGGCCATGTTTGGTAGTTTTTCAACCTGCTTTTGCTTTTTAGCGCTCTAGTCTGCATTAGGAGCCTGGGCATTGGCTTTACCTGGCAGTGATGCTGATGGGGTACTATTTGACCTGCCTGGTTCTCAAAATTTGGACAAAAGATTCGAGGTAGTACCATGCACCCGTTTTCAATTTTGAGGAATTGGTGGTAGAGAGACGGGCATAAAATATAGACCAAAGCCATCCTTCCTCAACATACATACGACTCAAGTTGCCATGGAGCAGATTTCGCAAAGCGGAAAGCAGAACATTGCTCAGTTTAATAGTACTGCTAATGAAGAAGCGAGCTGGATACTACCTACCTCGATGGAAATATGAAATAAACTTTAGACTTCTAAGGGCGGGGGGGCAAAGGATCCTAATATCAAATGTTCTAATACGAGGTGTTTCGTGCATAAAGTCCTCCGTACGGAGTAGTAGTACGTACGTTATAATTACCAAGGAGCTACTCTTTGCTACTGGAGTAGAAGTGTATAAGCATAAAATTTCCCGTAGTAAACAAATATTTAATGAAGTAAGCTACTTCAACTCTCTGGCCTGGGTACTAGTTGGACAATGGCCCTGGAGGTTTCTTCGTCTTTATCGGCGTTCTTTTTCTGCTGAGCACTTTGGCTGTGGCAAGATCCCGAGTTTCTTATCCGCCCATTTTGAGGGTGCATACATCGAAGCACATGGGGAAGCATGGCGAAACCCATGAAAAAAATACGAAAGGCGGGATTGACAAGACAGCGAATATCGAATTTTTCTTGAAAAAAATACAGTTCCTTGTATTATACGGAGTACTTGTTGTCCTATCTGGTGATAGAGGGTGATAGAGGGTACAGCAACACAAGGTACATGGTACGGCAACGAGGTATCCTCTCAATGAGCCATAGTTTAAAATTTATCATCTGTGGAGAGAATTTCTGGAACATTCCCTGCAACAGGTGTGTTATCTATACGCTTGATATAGAATGGACATCAGCTCGGCGGTAGCCCACCGCTAACCATATCTCCTTGTATATGCCACTACAGGCGCAATGCAGTGACTCAAGGAACAAACAGACGCGTATGAAACTCGGCCGTAACTTCGGAGGACATGCAAAAAAACCAACCGTTTCAATTTTGAATAGGTGATGTCGTGTGTTACACATAATCTGAGTATCTTTCGCCCTTACCGGGCATTCCCGTTATAGAAAAGTCTCTACCCTGCTTCGTCTAGCCGTATCCGTACCTTTTTTTGTTGGAATTTAGCGAAAGGCCTTTAGAACAAGAATAAGAGGAAAACCGAGCGAAAAATAATACAAACCGCACATAAGGGGAACAGACGAAAAAGCCGGTCCCCGCCACCTCAGGTCGTGAATTGAAGAATCTGAAAATGGAGCGAATGCCTTACAAACCGTCCAGTATGGCTAACATTTTTTGAGCTTAGCTGAGGCCAGACAACGGCGGCGTTTGATAGGCACTGGAAATTCGGAACTCTCTCCCACCCCGTCATGTTGAGACATGGTCTGTGAGACCCCGGAAAGAAAGGCCGAAAAAAGGGTTGCGCACAACGAACCCTACTCTTCTGGATGGGGAAACTGTTTAACGGGAAGCCTTTTTTTTTTTGTGCGATGCATCGGGTCTATTTATTGGTCAGGGAGAAATTCATTGGGCCGAGTTGAAATATCCCATACGGGTTTTTTTTCAGCTTTTTCTCACTTGCATCCTTCAACCCAGCAAAATAAAAATAGAAAAAATAAAGCCAAAGGTGGTCTGTGTGACAAGGCGTACTGTGGGGAATTTCCCGCCCACCCCACCAGTTATCCGTTAAGTTGTCATGTTACAAAACACTTCACTGTACAAGTAGTAATGTTTAATTGTGCTGTATGTGCAGCTGTCGTTCCTGTACGCTTGAAATACAGAAAACTTTGTGTATCTTTCCATGCCAGTTCTCCCGGATTCTCTAAAGAAGGAGTCCAAGAGGATAGATATTTGCAGCCAGGGTCATATGTAAACATAATTTCGCTTTTTCCAAAATCCTGTGTGGATGTGTACGACATTTCACCAGTTCATACACACATTATAAAAATACCAAGGATAGTACTGTAGATGTGTAGAAGACATATTGTTCTGCTCTGCGCTCTAGTTCCGCCTTGCATGCACTAGCGCCTTGTTTGATTTCCTGCGGAATGCTTCCTCCTGGCGAAGGCGTCTCGAGGTTGATGAGTTGTCTAGGTTTTTCTCGTACCTTTTTCAACTGCGCTCTGGCCCGTCTTGACTCTTCGCGGATGACTGAGCTCATTTGTCAAGTAGGTAGAGATACTGGTGGACGCACGGTACTAGGAGTCGTTGGGAAACCCGTAAAGGGAACTTCGGCTGGTCTTCGCCGCTATCATTGATGCTTTAAACATGCTGGTGATCTTGAAACACGGCGCTCAACTCAACGGTGCACTAGCGAACAAGGGAGGGCGGAGTTGCTGTAACACGTATAATATGCCTTTGGAGCGTAACCCGGCATCGACAGTACAGAAAGAACGTCGGGCCTCACGAGAGTTGACCAGAGAGAATATCATCTAACTGACGGCAAAAAAAAATCTTGTGGGCTGAAATGAACGAAGATTCTAGCAGTTTGCTGGACAAATAGTCGTCGCTTCTAGCCTGGCCTTGTTGTCAAAAGCAATGGCTGCATCCATCTTGAAAGAGATAGCGAATGCCGAAACTCTGCTGGCGCTAACCTTAACGGCCAAGATAAGCAAATCTAGTACTCCGTACACAGCAAGTTGATAGCCAAGAAAGGAGGAGAGAGGCTGAAACACTAGAGGAAACACCACAAGACCTGCAGCATCTGTTGTAAATGCACAATTGATAGTAGCATGTTTTCGTCCAGAGCGTTATCTGCATGATAGGCGGGTAATACTTCTTGTTTCTACGTGAAATATCAGTGTTTCCATGCCTAACTCCTGCGTAAGCATTCGAAGGCCTTGCTGAGGAGCCGAGAATCATCCAATGGCCACCACACGACAGAGGTCCATGCGTGGCCGTTGTCCAAATGATAAGGTTGTTCTTCCATCTCGTTACTTTTATCCAAACACTGGCGAGACTTTGGTGCTTGAAACCTATCTTGAAGGCCCAACTCTTGAGCTGGAATGGTCAAAATGCGGCCCGTCAATTGGACAACTGGAATGCGCCTCCTTGTCCCAAAAAATAGTATTAGTAACCTGTTAAATATTCCACGTCCAATGTAGGTAAGTGTGCCGACTAAGCACTTAATCCCTCACTCTTTTGTCAAGCTACAGCTTGGCTGCTGTCCTGTAGAAATCCCTGGGGGAGCGCGAGGGGTAATCTGCAAGCAACGGCGGCATGCCTCAGTCTCAGAAAAGTTCTGTTGGATATCAGCGAAAACATATATACAAGAGTGTTCGGTTGATTTATGATAGTAGACATATTCGCTATTGTTTCATCAGTAAGTCCTGAGTGTTTAGTCTTCCTTTATTACCAAGTCAGTCACCCAAAATCAACTTCGCAATGTAGGCAGTTCTCGGCTGCAGATCTGAGATATAGGCTAATCGTCGGAGTTGATTGAAACTGGAGATTTCCAGTATCAAACGTGAATCACCAACTCGATGATTCACAATTGAATCTAAGAAAGCGCAAATATTGATTTTCCTGGCTATTATATGATAATGTGGAGCTTGCTCCCAGAAATATTGTTAGATATGCGCCTTAGGAAGCGGGCAGGTGGCACAGAACGGGTTCTTCAAATCAGCTTTAAGTCGTCATTGGCAATTTGGACCTCGACGATTTTCTCTGGTGGTAGAGTTTGTTCCTTTTGAAATTCCAAATCGAGTTTCGGAGCTCCTTTTGGTTTCCTGCAAGTTTGATCTTGCGTAACTAGTAATCGTATCCCGGTAGGGTTCGTACTATTGACCGACCTGCATTAGCACCTTGGACGAGTCTTCTATGCTTGTTTTTGTCATCAGACAGAACGGGACGTCAATGCATCATTGGGACTGCCCGAGCTCTATCGCAAGGATGTGGGGTTGAACGGAGAATGGTGAAACCCCTTCGGAGTAGAAACGATCTTGGTAACAGATGCAGTTGAAACGGCCGCTTGACGTTGGCCGGACCAATCACACCCTGCCAAGCCTGCTAGCAAGGCGCGAAACAGAGCTTTTCAGCTAACTGCAACGTCTCGAGAGGGCTGCACTTTGCCCCTGAACACTCAAACATGGGGATGAAGATACTTGGCAGCGCAGGCATATTGCCATATATCCTTGCTGTGGCGTTGATGTAGTTGTGAAAACACTCTTTCCTTGACGTCGGTGTATTCGGGTTGGTTTCTCTCCTCCCATTCGTCGCGGGAGAGCACTCATTTCAATCCACCGATTTCGCGATGACTTCCAGATGGGTTTTCGACCGAATTAAGTACTTGTTTAGAGATCTATGGTGTACCCTTGGGTTTCGAGCTTGGAATGAGTCGACTTTACTGTATGATAATTCTACTGGGATCGACACATTCCGTCATGGCCGTTTTTGTTCCTGAATTTCTTCCCTCTTTCAGCCTTAATTGACTGACTATGTTTTTATTGTGTTCCATCAATAAACTTCTTATTTTCCTTTCAGGTGTTTTTGAAACCGACTATTATTGTTCAGCAATTCCGCTAGTTCTGTTCTGAGAACTGACACTTCCTGGGTTTTGCCATGTCTGAGCAACCCCCGGTTTCAAACCAGCAAGACTCATTTTGTGCGGCTGATCTGGCTTGAGATGGGTTTCCTCCTGTGTTAGGAAATATTTGCTGGCCTCGTTGAGCATTGATTTAATGCGCTTTTGCCCGTGTCTATGAGAAGTCGTAACAGAGTCCGTCACATATCTCCCGTCTGAGGAGACGATTACGCCCACTCTCCATCAAACATACGTTCGGAAACATATCAGCCACCAACAGCCATTGCCACTTTAAGGGTTATGCACTACATTTGCTAGTGCCAGGAGCCGCTTCTGGCTCAGGCACATTTTATTTTTATCTAGGATAAATATAAGAATATCTCGTGCTTCATCTTTCGATTTCGTTCTGTTAAGCATATTCAAAAGAGGCTGTGTGATTGATAGCTAGTTTTCTCTCTCTTAAACATTGTTTTTTTTCCTTTCTTTTCTTTCAATATTTTTGCCAATTCCTACTGGTTGGGCTGGCTGCATTTTCTGATATTTAATTGACTTTGACACATATTTGGCATTCTTTTTTATACCTCCTAATCTCGCGAACCTGTTCAGCTGATCTTTCTTATGAAATAATTCAGAACCCGTTGATCCAGTGTCATTTCTGGACTGTTTTCACCAAGACTTGTCAATATTGAAACCCAATCTTCAAGTTTCCCAAAAATATCTTTTATTTTCTGAAAACTATTTGAGCAATTATGTCTCCCACAATCCGCTCTGCCTCCGTTCCGACGGAGGTTCGTGATTATCGATCCACGACACCTCTTCATATGGGCTGTAAGGAGCAACGTATCCAAAAGCATCGAAAAATGTCATCCACAGGTGGAGGCAGGGCATGGACTGAGGAAGAGGTACGCAAAACCCACAGTTTAATGGACCATCGTTCTTCCTGAATAAGCTAACATGTTCATAGGATGCCTATCTGATAAGGACACGCCTGCACAAAATGCCTTACAAGCACATTGCCGCGCACTTGCAGAAGACTGAGCTTGCTTGCCGCCTCCACTACCACCAGATGTCTTACGGGAGCAATCGCCGAAGGCGCACTGAGTCTGTGTCCTCTGTTAATTCGCTTTCAGCACTGTCCACGACACAGGAATGCCCTCTCGAATACAAAGCATCTATTCACATGTCTACACCTATGTGTCCCCCAAGTCCCCAATCGGTAATCCATTCCCGAGCATCCTCCGTAGACGACTCCCCTCGTCAATCTCGCTCCCATGTTTCTATCCTCCCGAAACCAAACACTTCCACACTCCATTCCATGCAGTCTACTCCCGCAAACCTAAACAGATCCATTCGATTAGATACCGGATTTTCCCAAAGTCATGACGACCGCGCCAGTTCCTTCGAAAATCCTGAGCACATTGATACAATTCGTCTCCGTGGTCTTTATGATACCTACCGCGATTCCTTCTGGTCACTGATTGCATCTGATTACTCGAAAGGCCTCAGCTTTCCAATTGCCAAGCTCGAAGAGGCATTCTTCCACGCAATATTCAAATCCTACGGAAGCCGTGCCACATCCCCTCCTACTCCTAACTTCAGCCCACAGGATGCAAGTGAGCTACAGAAGGCAACATACAACACTCCTGTGGTTTCTTCTGATAGTAGGTTCCACGCCATCAATGGCCCCATCTCATCAGCCATTACCGGGCTGAGCAATCCCATAAATGGCCCTAGCCCCGTCGAGAAATGCGCCGTGGCTTCGTTGCTTACCATTGAAAAAGACGTTTGGGCCCTGAAGCGAGTCACCACTATATGAACTACTGATTGAGCCCGTAACACTTACTAGCGGTCTCTATGGGGCTTTTAAAACGGTTAGAGTCGTTCAAACATTCTTGACGCGAAAGTGTGTTGAAGATATTTTTCATAGCCAAGTTTACCTTGACCTTTCCAAATTTCCTTTTTCTCCTCCTCGACCTCGACTTTGTATTATGATAATGATCTGTAACACGTCCACATTTCATATGCCTCTTTCCTTGTTACTATAGGAGTTTGATGGGAGAATTTTACGCCGTTTGCTCTTCGCTTTTTTTTTCTCCCACTTCTGTGCTGGTTTTGTTTTAGTATTTGGTTTGGTGGTGGAGTACGGCAGGTTCTTATATCGTACCTAGGGAATTTTGTTCAACACTGCAACGTATTCCGCTAACATTAGTTAAGGCTTGTTTTGGGAACAAAGATTCATTTCTTCTTCCTTGTTGTTTCTTCTGCTTTCGTTTTCCTGCCTGCGAGATAGTAATTTTGCTTCGACTGGAGGGAATATCCAGGGGTTTTTTTATTTTAGTTTTTTTTCTTTCATTGTTTGGGTGTGCTATCGAAGGATTGTATGTACGATTGAATGACAAGCGAATAGCAACTGTAATGACACAACTTACGCATGTCACACATATTATACTATTGGAGAATCATCTTCAGGACCATTGAAACTTGAGAATATATGATGCGTGGTATGTCTGGAGCGTATATTTTTATTCTTAAAACACGTTTAAATAAAACCAACACAAGGGCAGAATTAAGTTTATGCGCAACACAACTTTTTCGCTCAATAATTTGGCTTTTCTGTGTTGGGTTGAAAACAGCGTGTAATCTGTCTATGTGCTACCTACTGTTACGTTGGTAGGAAGAGAATTTATCACCACTAGTATTTAACCATTATACTCATCAGAATACTAGCTACCGGGTGAGATATATTCACCCCTTAGTGCTGGAATACAATATATCGAGCTTGCCTCTTAAGTTCAAAAAATTTCGGGAACCTTTTCCTCGATAGGGGAGATATCACCTGCTGTGTCAATGTCAAACCTTGGTTGGGAGTAAGTGATGATTGTTGAGGCGTTGGGGCAGTTTTGAAGAACAGTTCATCAACTGCAGGAGTCTGATTAATGAGAGTGAAGAATATCGTCAGTGTTCAAGTATCGAATTATTCAACATCTGTTATATTGCCACTAGTAATTCAATCACTCCATTCCTTGAGGATTTCAACGATGTTTGAAGGAGGTGGAGCAGCAGTCCCTTTCAACTGTTTATTGCGTGTAGCTCCACACAACCACACTCCCTCATTCAAATTTCAAGGCATAAATATACTTTACAATGTGCTAGTGCAGATGACCAGTTCGACAATGCTTTTAGTTATCGATCCTGGGAATTTCACTCTGAAGGTAAACCTGGCATTCGCATTGACAAGAAGGTACTGTTTCTGCAGATATTGCTTTGGCCGAGATGCTGAAGATTAGAAACAGAACGCGGCACGGCATACGGCGCATAAAATATGCGATATAAGAAGTGTGGTTTTTGGAACTGCGAGAGAGGTGAGTTATAAATTGCTCCGCATATCTAAATGCCGTTCATAGTCGCCATCATCTTCACCATCCTCAAAATTGCCCACGAACAAGGCTGTGAATGTATGCACGCCTTTGAATATATGTAAGTCTCATGTAAGTAAATGACTGCGGGAGGGCTAATGGACCTCTGTATCACCTGTTGCATACTAGGTTCTTTTATCCACGGATGGAAAGGGTAAGGATGAAACGCCGAATTCCAACTACGACGGCCTGGCGTTCCTAGCAGTTTCCCATCGAACACTGACTTCCCCATCCACCCTAATATTCTTCCTTTCAAAGAGTAGGTGTTTCAAATTAACATAACACATTCCAGTTGTTGAGGTTTCCAATACTGTTTGAAGTTACATCTTTACTCGAAGGCACCCTATGACACGAATGCGGAGGTGGGCGTCCGCTGCACCAGCTGCTTCATCTCTCATCGTTATTGGGGGTACCTGCGTTAGTTTGTATGTATGACATTATGCACTTAATATTTCCCGATCACTTCAAGGGTATGGGTGGTTTCGGTTAGATTTCCCCATACTTTAATTCTTTCTCCTCCTTTCTCCTGTGATCTCCTGTTTTTGTTTATTTGGGTAAAGGCCAGTTGCAATGTGAAAGTAATGATGGAGAGGGGGTTCATTGACCAAAAGTTTTGAAATAAGTACCAACGACATGTAATCGATATTTTGACTGCTGAGAAGTTGGTGATAACTGGAAACAAAAAGTTGCGCCGTAGTTGTTTCATCCCAGCAGCCAGGGGTCCCAACTCAACGAAAGAGAAACTCTTTGTCAGTAGTTCTCCGAGTACTTGAGACGAGCGCAGTAGGTGTTGGACGTTTTAAAATTTCCCATTTGGGCAGTTGGATGGATGTCGCGATGTCGAGGACATGGCTGGTAAAGAGCTGCGGAGATTAAGAGAAAAGATGGGGTTATTTGTTCACTTTTCGGGTTATCTATGCAGGCCATTGTTGGACAAGTGCTTCCGAAGCAATAACTCTATTATGGTAAGAGACATCGTAAAAAATGGGTCGTATGTAGCCCCCACCCCCAAGGGGGGAAAAGCTCGAGCACACCATTGTCTAGTATACTGCAGGTACTGAAGGTGAACTTCATTGTAATCGAAAGAGGGTCCTGCTCTGATAATCTTATCATTCTAGTTAGTTTTATCTTTCCAACAGTGGAGGTCAGAGCCAATCACTACCATCAAGTGTATTTTAACCCTTTGTCCAAATGAACTTTTGAAGGTTACTCTTTTGGGAGAAAATATATATAGCAAGGTTCCAGGATTTCGATTATTTTCCAGGTTGCAAAGGGCCCTACACTGAGCTGACGTTCCCCAGACTTTGTTAAAATTCGTTGGTTGTAAGGGGCAGGAAATGAGTGGCTATCGTGAAAGCAAAATTTATTCTTAGCTTATTTTTTTTTCTAAGAGAGGTCGCCATGGGCCGCCCGAAAATCCCGTAACGGTGTGGACAAAGGAGGGTGGCCCGAGGGCCTCAATTGAGCAAAATAACAATGGAATGTACTGTACCTGGAAGAGGTAGTGCATCAGAGCCGGGTCTGCCGAGGGTCTGCACCTGCAGGAACTCTCATAAACTAATTTGATGAGGTTTAGCTACAGAGCTGCGAGGTGTTCCACTACCGAAAAACATAAACGCCGAATATCTTAGGAAGCTAATATTCTTGTAGATAAATGTGCAGTACAAGTTATACTGTACATAACGTTTAGCAACAATGGCGTGGATGGGGTTGGCTTTAGCATCTGAAAGACAAGAATGACAGCGTGGGTTGGTCTTCTCAACAAATTTTAGCAACTGGAGATAATCTCTAGTTGGATCCGTCCTAGAGGCTATCAACAGCCGGAGGATTGATTTTCCACGTCGCATTTCAACTGGTCCCGGCCCGTTTGCCCCTCATTTATGCGATGGATCTCCGTGGCGTCCCCTCAAAAAGCAAGCCATGCAGAAAATGTTCTGATCGACGGTACAAAACAGAATTTACCCAGTGGGTCGCAGGCAGTCTCACTTTTTGATTCGACTGTCCACCTTGATTTTGTCCTTGTGTGGCTCAGCCCCCACTTGTCAGTACTATGGAGGCCGCAGGTCGAAGCTAAATTTGCAATCAATCTGGCGATGCAACAGGTAAAGAAATGCCATCCAGGCTAACCTTTCAAGACCCCGACAAGACCCCAGATGTGTTGAGGTTCAAGCTGGCGTTTTTGATTAGTACTACTAGCAGTACTGAGTTCACTGACAGGCCTGTTGATCTAGTACCAACCCGCCGTATCTCGTTGGTTGTTGGTTCGGGGATTGACATTCTTTTAGGTTCTTAATAGAGCATATTTTGAAAGACCTTCATGAAGTGGTTGTAGTGCTCTTAATCCAAGATGTAACAAAATTCGCATTCGTAGCGCGAAAATACGAAAATAAAAGTTGCACCGCACCTTCCTAGTAGTTTATTAATAGATTGGTGCTCACGTGTTCCGGCTATTAGCCCCCGCATGAAAGGTTGTTGCGCTGTTAAGCGCCAAATACTAGCTAGCCCCCTTTGGGGTCTCGCTCCCACATTGTTCCCTGGCCCCATTCCCCCCCCCCCCCGGCCAATTTTGACATAAAGAAAAATTGCCGTCCTCTGTGCGTTTCTGATACGTAATATACTACATGGCGGCCACGAACCCAGAACCGGAATGGCCTGGGCGTTTATTTCCCGTCGTCCATGCGTAGCCAATCGGCGCGGCTCTCGACTCCCTGACTAGCGCCAAATTTACTCTTATTGCCCCTGGTCCCAAGTCGGCTGCTTTTGTGGACTTTTGTGCGTTTTCCCAGGTATGGATGTGTGTGCACGGTATCTGGAGAATCATTAACCGGATTATACGTGGCCTTGGTTGGTGTGGTTTCCCTAGGATTGAGATACAAAAACTCCAAGATCAAAATCATTTGCCAAGATAAATCGCTGATATCAATCAGCTCATGATCTCTCTCCTAGTACCGAGTACTAGTAGTAGGTAGTAGATTTTCGACAAGACTAACATGGATTGCAGTAGCATACCCGTCATGTGCAGCGGACTTATGTGCCTTGTAAATCGATCTGGAGAATAGCATATCTATTAGTTATCTGTGGCCCAGTCGACAATCGACAATCGTTGTTTGGTTTCGCCCCATCCAGCAACGCCTACAAGAGGCAAGGGACCGGCAAAGTGGAGGGTTGAGGACCTGCAGCTCTTGAAAAATGCCAATGGTTACTGATAGGCGAGTTGTGGTTCTTGACCCCAGGAAGTTACTACAAGCCAGAGCCCGAGGGGCCGACTTGTGGCCTGCGCCGTAAGTCAGGTTCGCCTCTTTGCTTTTTATTTCATTGACCATTTACCTTCAGTCGACGCAGCTAGCGTGTCAAAATATACTACTACTTGGGTAAGGAGGGGAGAAGCATATTCCTAATCTCTTTGATGGCCTCCACGTGCACTCTACGCTTCCTCACTCGACTTCATTGTCACCAACTGATATCATGAGTTTTCTCTTGTGTGTCAGTCAATGCGGCGCTAGGGGGAGCTCCCAAATCAATACTCTCGGCATCTAGGTGTTCGAGCCGACTTCATGGCCGATAAAACATCCAGGGTGGCTGCGATTGGTTCTAGCGTCCTAGCGTTCAAGATGTTTGGATAGTAGTTGCGAAGCACGTAATGGGCGATCATTCTTCGTTCGCCTTTTATCCCAACACTTCTGGTGGGCTGCCCCTCGACAGTACCCATAGTACCGGAACCGAGTTAGATGTCTGCTACTTGTTTCAATCCTGGATGGTGCCAGCGGGGATCTTTTTGGGGGCGGTTTTCTCAATCTCTGTATGGCTCGCTCCCACCCTTGAAGAGCGGCCGGAGTCAAGAGAAAGGCTGGCGCTTAGCTGCAGACACTCCAAAATCACCACCATGTCGCCGTTCATCATTCTCAAGTGGCACAGTTTGTGTTTAGTGGGACTTTTATTGTCCAAAGGGCCATGTAGGAGTTCATCTTGCATTGCCCCATACGCTGTTTAGGGTCTCCCCGTGTTATCACTGCCATTGACTTGTGGTTTTCGGGCTTTGGGAACATCTAGTGCGGGACACCCGAAAACACTGACCAGCTTTATTTTCCGAGATTTGTGGAGGGGGGGGGGAGGGTTTTCAAGTTATAATGTATATGAGCATTGACTATAAAAAACTTCCCCCCTTCCGTTCTTCCTGGTCAATTCTATCCACCCCATCTTGAGATTGCTCCAATTTTCATGCGTTTGCCGCTGTACTTTACCTGCTCCCACATTTTATTCGCTCCTCCCTGCCTACATTGAAACTAAGGGAAGATCAGGCTATATTCATAAACTCTCTCGCCCGTATGAATAGCCCTATGGCGTCTGAAGGGCATTCTCCTTGTGAAGAATACTCCACGAGTGAAGAACATCCAGTAGGAATTGCTTCCGCTTGGGGTGAACTATCCTACCCAAGTCGTGGCCCCGATATCAACTGTTACCTGGAGCCAGAATGGATATCTCAACATCCGGTCCGTACTCAGACGCTTACGTTCGTGTACTTTATGTGCCTGTTTGCTAATTTTAAGGTTCTATAGAACTTTACAACCGCTACGAATCAGTTTGTTACTACGGCGCATACAAATGCGTCCATGCCAACACCAATTAGCCTCGCGGGCACACCTTTTCTTGAACCAAGGCAGAGCCCCTCACAAACACATCACGACCTCCAATATCGCGATATTGTAGATTCTGCTACACATCATGGTCTCGGGATAAGCGGACCGACTGCCACAAACTATATGCTACCTGCTATCTTGACTTATGATCACCCTCATCGGGAAACACTAGATAATCATTTTTCACCGGAATCTCAGGTAGGAGGGTTTGGTCTAAGACCTTTTAATGGCTCCACGCAACCTAGCACTCCAGTCACGCGACCTAATCAGGGAAGGAGCCATGTGCCAATTGCTCCTAACCCTGACGGAATTATCCAAGTACTACAGCGTGACAGGAAAAGAAGTCAAGGGGCAGAACTCTCACGGCGCCGTCGGTCGGGGTCGACGCGAAGAAATTCGGGGCAAAGATCAAGGCCATCGCAGATGGATCTCGAGAACGAAGCTGTCCGAATAATGAGAATAGAACAGAACTTACCTTGGAGGGAAATTGTGATAAGAATAAATGCCAAATTTGGAACAAATTATTCAGCGTCATGTCTTCAGATGCGGATGACACGTATGAAAAATCGTGCCCTGCAATGGCCCGAGGAGAATGTGAGTATGTGCCCCTTATTCCTCTCGTTTTCCACGTATGCCCGTCTTACAGTCATTTACAGATCCAATCGCTTCAGCAAGCATATGAATTCTGGGAATCGGCAAAGTTTGAGATCATATCACAGAAGGTTCGTACCCTTTATGGTTATTCTTTGCCTAATAATCCCTTGATCTTTTCTCTTACTTTTGCTATCTATTTTTTCCTAATTCCTTCTCTTTCCCTGGCTTATTTTCTTTTTCAGATGCAAGAGTTCGGAGCAGGATTTTTTTCAGCCTCTCAATGCGAACTAAAATGGCACGAGCTTAAAGGAAATACTATTCATGCACTAGATGAAGAACCAGACGGGTCCGAAGCCCCTCCTCGTCGTCACCAACGCAAAACACGATAATATTTTCGAACGAGATAATGTTGTATATTAATCCTTCGCTTCCGGCTCCCGTTTATGTACTTCTGAGATACCCCTGTGATCTGTTACTTTATTTTCTTTAACAATTGGCTTTAGCGTGAAGGGTTTTTATACTTTGCTGCCAGCCACCCTGTATACTGGTTTTCACTTCTAAACATCAACATTTGCGTTCTCAAGCCCTGGGCTTGACAAAGGAAAACAGGGGTACGCCCGCCCCATCTCCGATATTAGAATTTGGCTTAATCCTACAAAGTTATATTTTTGATTCTTGATTTGATTTTTGATTTTTTTTTTGCTCATATCGGATTTTCTGTATTGACTGCTTTGCTAATCTGTCGTGCTTGGAACGCTGACAGCCTTTTTTCCTTTTTTTTTTTTTTTTTAACTTTTTTATTTTCCCTTTTCATATGTATATTTTCTTCCTTCTCAACTAACCCAAATCTCCCCCCCCCCGGCCCAACACAGGAATCCATGTGCCCGTCCGCGTCGAACCAAAAGTCTACTTCGCCGCTGAACGCACCTTCCTCTCCTGGCTCGAATTCTCCATCATCCTCGGCTCCATCGCCGCCGCGCTTCTCAATTTCGGCCACGACACCGTCACCTTAGCGTCGTCGTGGGCCTTTACGATCCTTGCCTGCCTATCGCTTGTGTATAGCTTGCTGCTGTATATGTGGCGGGTTGATAAGATTCGGAAGCGGAGAGATGTGAAGCATGTTTATCATGAGAAGTGGGGTCCGACGGTACTTTGTGTGGGGTTGTTTGTGGCTGTTTGTGTTAATTTTGGATTGAGGCTTCGGGAGGGGGGGCTGTGAGGTGTGAAATGAATTTCATTGGGTATGGTTTGGTGGATAAGTAGAAATAAAAAGGAAAGGGGGAAAGGAAGGATGGTTATGATTGAAGCATATGGACTATTTATCCGGTATCTTTTTTTTATTTCCTTTTTGTTCTCGGGGAGACTGCTTTTCGGGATGTTCATTTTTGGTCTAATATGTAACCATATATTCCTATTTATTCTATTATATGTACAGTACATCTTACGCATGAAAACGCATTGATCGATTGCATCCAATGTATGTATGAAAACAATTTTGGCGAAATAGTACGATATCAAGGAAATAGGAAATGAAACCACGGGGGTTTTGATGATGAATGAGTTTTCTCTTCCCTTGCCTTATTTATTTATTTACTTATAAATTTCATCTGAGAATAAATAACCCAGTAAAATTCAATGTCTGCCCTTGAATACGAGAACTAAAAACAAAAAGAAAATAGAAAATAACGTGGGTCATCCCTAGTATATGCGAAGGGAAAATAATAAAATAAAACTGTATAAAACGACATGACCAAGAAAATGAAAAAAAAAAAAAAAAGTTAAATAATGACATTTTTTTCACTCTTCCACCCTCTATCGCTGCTTGATGCTGACATCTAAATTACCCACAAACCACACCGTTACAAGCACGCTGAACAGCCCTGCCGCGATCGTCAGTGGTTTACGAAGTATTGCGAGTGCGGGATAGTTGTATGTCACCTGTCACGGTTGGGATGGTTGGTTAGCATAAGCTCGATTGAATAGCACATGGAGCTCAAAAAATAGAGTTAAAGAAACGGGAGAGAGTTGATTTATTTTTCCATACAATAAGGTGCCCCTCCCTGGCCTCGTCTGCAACATTCGTCGTCTCCAACGTCAACACTGTCCTCCCCACCGTATCCATGAACGTCTTCTGCAGCCCAATCTCTGACTCAACCGCATACGGCATCCCAACACCATCTACCAGCTCATACTTCACATCCCGGGCACCCTCGGGGAGAATCACCCGCAGCTTCACAGTCTCATACTGCACACCCGCAGGCATCTTCGGGCCCTCCAGGAACGGCACTTTGAGCACATACGACTCCCCGCTAGCCTTGCGCAGGAACGGAGTCAACGCATTGTTCCAGCCGATGCGGAAGCTGTATTTCCATCCGCCAAAGACTGGGTAACGCGGCTTGAGTTCCAACAGGGCCTCGCGCTTGTTCAACCCCGGGCGGAAACGGCTTGTCGAGACATTGCCGATATCATCAATGAAATACGGGTCGACAGAGCTGGGTGCAACGGGACTTCCAGCTTGCTCATGGCCGACGTGGGTAGATTATGATAGGCGCTCATCGCCCAGCCGACGCGGGAGAAGTGTTTGGCGAGCTTTGCGCCATCGTTGCGGAGCCAGAGGCGCTCCTCCGTCGCGAGGTTGCCGCCCCAGTGCGAGACTTCAATATCACGCTCGAGGAGGGAACAGGTTATGACTGGGCTGGTGAATTCGTAGCGGACTGTTAAGATGGGTCCGGTGGTGCCGGGGACTACTTTGGAGGTCTGGTAAGGCCCGTAGGTGTAAGTGCTGCCTTGTCGCTCTGGGTCAGCGCCGGATTTCAAGTCTGAGGTCTTTGTATAATCCGGTACGTTGGAACTGGGGAACTTGAGCTTTGTCTTTTGATTTTCGGTTGTGTAGGCGGAAGGGGAGTAGGCGGGAAATGAGTAGGTGAGGTATTGCTTGGCGTCTTGTTCGATGGTTGCCGGGAGCGGGTAAAGCGAATGGAGAATATAGTAGGATATGCTTAAGGTAATTCGAGAGGAGGGTTTCAGCGCCTCCGGGAAGTGGATGATGAAGTATTGGTTCGAACTGTAAGTGTATTTAATGTTAGACCGCAGCTTCTAGGAGTATACAACGCAGTGCAGTGGTCGTTTTAGTAAAAAGTAATTGCAAACCAACCTCGCGTCCAACAGCTCTGTAGCCTCCACCTCAAACTTGCCATTCGATGGCGCATTCTTATCCCGAACCTCCAGTCCTCCCACTTTATTGATCACATCCGATGAGAAGGAGAGGAAGTACCGGTCCTGCGGTCCCTTGTCGATGTTTTCTACCACCACATTGACAGTTTCTCGCACGTAACCCTTTTCAAGATTTATATTTCTCAGTAGATTGATGTTATTGAACACCTTGGGGGGCCTGAAATCGGTCGGTAATACCAGTCGCGATGAAGCATATGTGGTGTCATTGGCGGGAGCAGCAAAAACGCCAGCGATGGAGGGGGTGAACAAACCGCAGAGCACAGCTGCGGCAGATAATAATCTCATAGTGGCAGAGTTTGCTACTAACGGACCAATTCGCGGTCCCAGACTCTGTAGATATCGCAGTGAGGGCTGGCGCAACAAGAAAACGGGGCTTGTTGGAGCTTGAAGATGATGTCCACGGGGGTGCTTGCTTGCTTAGTAGTAAATAGTTAGTAGTACTTAGTACTTAGGTGTTCCGTCTGGAGCTGCTACGGCACGCGAAGCGGCCACTAGCGCAGCCTCACTTCAAGGTTTCTTTTTTAGGTCAACAAAGAGTTCAATGTACTCCGTACGTACTACTATTATTTAAATACTCCGTACTACTCCGTACTCATTCCATAAATCACTAAAACAGCAAGGTAAAGCTTTCAATTTTGTGTGGAATGTAATATCTAATAGGCAGACTACCTACAAACAGATCCTTATACCAGTAAATTGCATGTACTAGCAGTTGCACAGAAAAAAAAATATCTCAGCGGCTGAAAGTTACAAACAACTTTAGGCGTCCCGCTGCAGCTGGAGAGGGAATCGCATATAGCCATCAAATTTATCCCATTTGACAACAAACAATCCTCGCAAATCGGGATCCTGGAGTAACTTGCAATCAGCTTTGTGACCTTTCTCCTTCCATCTAGCTACTTGACAGGCCTTAATCGCACTTATAATTAGCATCTGAGAGTCGATGGAGAGATGGAGAGATGGAGAGGCGGGGAAACATTTTCAAGGGCAACCTTACCTTGCTGCAATACCAGAAAGATAAACATTTGCTACAACATTGCCTGGACGTTCCCTTCTTCCCGCACCCATGACATGGTTTGGTTCCATCAAGCTCGATTGAGAACTGCTGGACCTTGTCACTCAACGCCAGCAAGTTAGACAGTGAGGATGGAAATATCTACGCGAAGTCACTTTGGGTTAGCAAAAAGATTTATCAGCCTGTACGGAGTATTGTATAGATAACATTGTTATTTTACCTTCATCAGCCCGGGGTTCTCATGGCGGATACCAGCCTCACAATATAGGAATTTATGTTGTCTTGCGTACAGAATGGCTATCGTATTCCCCTTTTTGACCTCTGCAGATGCCAACTCAGTGCCTCTGCCGTAGGTATAGAACCATATTGGAATTTTTCTCTCACTAACGTCCTTGACTTCCATCCCCAGACGAGTCAGCGAAGTGAAATCCACAATCTCACCCAAAAAGCACCAATGGCGTCGCGGTTGGTAGTTGTCGCTCCTCCCATAGAAGTCGAAACCAATATCATTCTCGTTTGGAAGGTCAATAAACGCGGGGAAATTTGCGCAGCTCCGAAGACCTGCAAGCTGTCCCAGAGGCCTTGCCTTCTCCCTCCTCCAAAGCCAATCCTCGAAGTCGTTCGATTCCAACCCGCCGCTCGCGATTTCATCTACAGTCGTCTTCCACAGATTTGAAACTCCATATAGTTCGTACGTCGAAGGATTGAGCGCTAGTATTCTGCAATCCAGAACTTGCTTGCTGTCACTGCCAAGGGCCGTTTTCCATACAGTCGCGGCCCTCTCGGAGAAGATACGCCCTCTTGCCAAGTCCCCATTTGCGATGACGAGCCATGCGGCGTGGACAAGAGTCTGTGCTAAATTCACGGCAACCTCCCCTTGCTCGTAATAGAGGCGCACCTGCTGATCAAAGTAGCCGAGGGCCTTGAGTGGCGATTTTATAATTCCCTCAGTACCGAGTTGGTCGATGACCCTGTCCAGGTTGAGAAGTTCATCCAATCTCTTATCACTTTCCTTGCTTTTTCCTAGCGGCAAGGAGCAGAGGGTGCAGGAACATTCAAAACCAAACCTTTTCTGAAGAGCCAGACGCCTAACATTGCGATTTTCGCGAGCTCCTAGGTAGTATATCGTGATTTCCTCCCCGCTTCAATGTCTCTCAAAGCATGGACTGTGTGTCTCTCGATATACCCATTCCAATTCTTTTGCGCATTGTTATCGCAGGCGTGGTTGATGCGGCATGCTTCTAGGAAGATAGCCCGCATATCTTCGTCCATTTCGGCGGGTAGACAATTTGTTTGAAAGATACCATGGTACTGCTCAGCATCATTCTTATATGGGTGAATGTTGTGCATAGCGAGGAAAGCTTGCCGCTGACGCTCCGTGAGGGCAGCCACCTGCTTGGAAATGGATAGCTGTGCTGGTTCATCGCTCACCACGTAGCGAGACATTGCAATGATAGGTTTCTCAGAAAGAATTCGCGTGCCCTTGGGGATCTTTTCGATGGCGACGAGGCCCTTTCCTTTCCCCGGCACATCTTGCAAGGCGTACATGGGATTGCCCGTCATGGCGCGTATTTTTCTACGTTTCTCGCTCCTTTCAGGTTTCCTCTTTTCTCATGTGCTACAGAAATTGCGTCAATGAAATCACGAAAAGCTCAATCTCCTCCTGGTTGCGGTCAATCCCACTGGTGGCAGATAGTATATTCCCAAGGCTGAGGCTGCAGGAGGGGCTCTTTCTCATGCAGGAGAGAATTGAGATGCCCACGTGGACAAATACTCATGTTGATGATAGCCAATTGCGTTATTTGCCCTGTTTAAATTCTGCAATCAGCTCAATTACAAGGAAAATGGAGGATCAGTAACACTTTATTCACTTTATGGGACGACGCAGTGCCATTTGAAGATGTTGGTGCAACTAGCTTTATCAGTTGGTGTTAAAGACCATTTTCAAAGGAATGAGTTTGAAGGATTATGTTTGAATTTAAATACCCAGCTACTACATAGTAAAAATAATTGTTAGATTCCAGGACCTTAAAATCGCGAACTAAGCTGCCTTAGACAGTTGGGGGAATTCTCGTTTTAGTCCAGCAGGGGCAATTATTTAGTGCGGGTTTTGATTTAGAGTTGGGAGTAAATAAATATATTTAGTATTTAACTCTAAATCTGATGAAACAACAGCTTTAATAGTAGCTTGTTTAGCTTACCGACTCTGACCCCACGAGCGCAATCATAACATGAGCTACTAAAGGGATAGCAAGATTATTTCAGTAGACCATTGGGCGTATTCCGATTCTTATAACCAAAGGAATGTTCTAAGGCTGCTTCAACATGCTTGCGCTACGGACTGGAGGCTCACTATGGAGATGGTACAATCCACGGCTGAGGCTCCCAACACAGCTAAGATATAGATCGTTTCATGGACAGAAACAACAATATATAGAGGCAAACAAGTTTCTGAAGGTCTCAGAAGAGGTACAAGATGCTGTGGCTTCATCAAGACCTGTTGTAGCACTTGAGACCACCATCTATACGCATGGTACGCCCACATGGTGAGCCTCCTGTCTACTCCTACAATGTTGACTAAAACCATCCCTAGGCTTCCCCCACCCAGAGAATGTCGCTCTAGCATCCCGTCTAGAGTCGATTGTGCGGCAGAAAGGCGCTGTTCCCGCCACTGTAGGCATCCTTAACGGCGTTGCTCGGGTGGGTATGACACCTGATGAGCTCGCTGAACTTGCGGCTTCATCCGAATCCCAAAAGGTTTTGAAGGTCTCCCGTAGAGACCTAGGATATATCTGTGGCCTGGTAAAACCTCAAAATATCTCCCAACTGCAGCATGCCACGAACCACTGACTGTTTCCTAGGGACTCCGAGGGAAGAATATGAATGGCGGCACTACAATTGCTGGGACCATGGTGCTGGCGCATCTTGCCGGCATCAAGGTGTTTGCTACCGGTGGTCTGGGTGCGTTGATTGATGTTGTTAGCAATTTTTTTGTATTATTCCGGCCTCTAACTTCTAACAGGAGGTGTGCACCGTGGCGGAGAAAACTCTATGGATATATCTGGTGAGACTTGCAAAAATTGCCGTCTGTTTGAACATTCCATATGCTAAAACATTATGCAGCCGATCTGACGGAACTTGGGCGAACGCCCGTTGCGCTTGTCAGCTCCGGTTGTAAGAGCTTTTTAGACATCCGACGCACCCTTGAATACCTCGAGACCGAGGGGGTTCTAGTTGGGGCTTTTGCAGATGGCCGTGAGGGAAGTGTGGATTTCCCCGCCTTTTACACTCGGAACAGTGGGATAAAAGCACCGAAAGTCATCTACGATGAAGCAGAGGCTGCTGCCATCATATGTAAGTTTACGAATTGCGTATCTCCTTGCTTCCCTACTAGTTGATATTCCGGCTTCATCTCTCTTAGTGTGAAGATTCGAAAAACCTATGGGGTTCCTATCTAACACACTCCTAGATGCACAATCGCGTTTAAACATATCCTCGGGATTGGTTTTTGCCAACCCAGTCCCAGAGAAATTTTCATTCCCAAAGCAGGAGATCGACGGTATAATTGAACAAGCCCTGGAACTCTCTGAACTTGAAGGCGTTCATGGCAGCGACAATACCCCTTTCGTTCTTGCTAAAATTAAAGATCTGAGTGGTGGGAAAAGCGTGGCGACAAACACAGCGCTCGTGGAATGCAATGTGGAGCGCGGAGCCAAAGTTGCCGTGGAGCTTGCCAAATTGGAAATGGGGCGCCCTGCAGAAGGGAATCGGTGAGCTAATTTTGTAGCTAATTTTTTGCTTGGAGGTGCTGGCTGATTTTGGGATGTTATTTTTTGCTACGTAGACACATGCCAGGGTATTTTAAAACTTCTACGTTATCGCCAAAGTCTCTTTCAACTCAAGATTCTATAACGCCCCCTGCTCCAGCATCAGCTGCTCTCAACGCCGCCGTAAACCATGTGGAGAAGTCCAATGTATTAGTCGCCGGTTCCCTTGCCATAGACTTCGCATGCGATTATACACCTGCGTCAAAGAAAGGTGATGGTGCCCCTGCTCTCCACACATCTAATCCCTCGATCATAAGGCAAAGTCTCGGGGGGGTCGGCCACAATGTAGCCCTAGCAGCAAATCACGTCGGCAGCTCGGTTCTCTTTTGTAGTGTCGTCGCAGAGACCTCAGCGGCCAGGCAGCGCTCGCTGCTTTGGAAAAGACCAATCCAAATTTAGATTCTCAAGGCATCCAGATACTCAGCCCGACCACTGGTGCCAGGACTGCCCATTATGTCTCTGTCAACGATGCAAGGAAAGATCTCGTACTTGCGATGGCAGATATGAGCATCATGGAAACTCCTGAGGAGTCCCTTGATTTCGATGGCTTCTGGGATCCTCTCATCCAACGCGCACAACCAAACTGGGCCGTCATCGATGCAAATTGGAGCCCCAATGTCCTTGCAAGGTGGATTTCATTAGCTAAATCTCACGGCGCCAAAATCGCCTATGAGCCCGTGTCGAACGCAAAAGCAACTCGCCTCTTCACACCATTGCTACCAAACGCAAAGTCAATCATCCAGCCATCATTCACTGTTCCAAACCACCTCATCGACCTCGCAACCCCTAACCGATACGAGCTGTCAACCATGTACGATACAGCGCGAGATTCCGGCCTCTTCGAAAGCACTGAGTGGTGGCAAGCCATCAACTCCCTCGAGATGCCCAGTAGCGGCTCCCGCGATCGGCTCGTCGCAATCACCAACCCTAAGCTTGTTGATGAAGGGGTCCCGCAGCAAAGCATTCAGCTTCTGCCCTTTATCCCATCCGTAGTCACCAAACTGGGCCCGCAGGGCGTCTTACTTACCCAAATCTTACCACATGGTGACGAGAGGCTTCGGTCTGCAGACTCCGCACGGTATATATTGGGCCGGTCGTATGCAGATGGCAGCAACAGTCACTATGGCGGTGTGTATATGCGTCTCTTCCCGCCGGCAGAGATTTTGAAGGATACGGATGTGGTGAGTGTTAATGGGGCTGGGGATACGTTGCTTGGGGTGATTGTTGCGGGGCTTGCTAAGGGTGAAGAGAAGGTTGATATGGGCTTGAGGAAGTTGGAGGATATCATTCCTATTGCCCAAAGAGCTAGTGTAGAAACGATGAAGAGCGCGGATGCGGTAAGTGCGAAGATTTCAGGTCTAGCGGGATCGTTGCGGTGTACATAGAGCCGTGATCAAATGTCTAGTAATAGAATGGGGAAATAAGTTGTTTTAGATTATTATACATGTGTATGTAACATACATACATGGAAACAGAGGCATTGACAAGAACAAAAGTTTGTGCCAAAAATTCAACCAAAAGTCAAGCTCCGCGAGGGTTGTTGTCAGTGTCGTAAGCCATTATCCCAGATCCCTTCCTGGGTCTTTCAACTGCAACCCAACCTGTTGTTTAGCATGCTTTTATATACTTGTTGAACCGTAACATCGGCATCGTCATCGCCATCGCCATCACCATCACCAATCTGGTATCAGCTCATTACTATTCCCCGACTCTTCGTCAAACACCTTCCACGCCCCCTTAGCACCAACGACAGGAAGAGTATGAACCTTGCGGTTACTAATTCTCTCCCCCTCTCTCCCTTTTTCCTCACCGTTAGTTTGCATCACCCCACTGAACCCGGCTGGAACATATTTCGGGTCCAGCAGACCTACTTGGACAAGAACACTAGCCTGGTCCCAATATACATTTTCATGGCAAAATTTCTTGCCACGAACAGTTACTATACTGACAAGAGCAATGGAAACCTCTTTGTCGGTTGGCGGTATCCCTGGAAGCATCCATGGGATTTCCTGGGTGTGTCTGAAAGTGACGTACATTTCATCAACGATGCGGTCGGTGCCGATGGTACGGGAGAGGAGGCGGATTTTCAGGGAAGGCGGATTTCCGGGGATGAAGTAGTCTGCGTAGAAGCGGGAGAGTTCGTCACTGCCGTATCCTGCGAAATAATAAAAAGTTAGCGTTACGCATTTATTTTATATATTTTTTTCTTATATTATATTTTGATGTTTTTTCTCCCCCGTAACTTGGTTTTAAACAATACTATTATTTGGACGAGAAGGGGAAAAGGCCCATAAACATACCTCCCGTCATAGTAGGTACAAAATTCACATACGAGTCTTCCGTCATCGTCTGTATCGCCCCCCTCGCATCCTTCGCAGCATATATCATATTGATATTACGCTCCCGCAAGGGCTCGATATCTCGATAGATCTGAAACCCTTGCCGCAGGCACGCTAGCGTGCGCGACCAAGCCAGCCGTGCGCTGATCTCGTCATATGCAGGACTATCCAATTCCGCAAAACCAGTAGTCGCATGCACGTATGTGTGGCAGTTCTGACTCCCGCTGAAATTTTGCGTTCCGGCAAGATGGATTTTCATACACAATTGAGAGGGGAAGTCACCAGTTGATTGTGGGATTCGAGAAGGGTAGTACGCGACTACGGCACATAGCTTGGGCATGGGCTTTGTGCATGCTTCCAGGACTAAGGCTGCGGCTTCACCATATGCTGGAGATAGAGGTTGATACGTTGGTCAGCCATCAAAAATTGTTCGCAATATAATTTATGTTTTGGTTTCGGCGGAACATGAATAGAAAAGAAAAAAACGCTACCACAACTTTTAAATGTACATACCAACAATAGCATATCTCTCCCTTAATTCCAGTGAATCCTCCAACATTTGCAATTGACTATTATATTCTCTATCCACGCTGTTGTACGGCAAATAGGCAACTTGAAACCCTTCATCTTTGAAATTCTGGATCGTTTCCTGGTCAAAATGGCGGGTATCAGCTGTGATTACGAGCCGTGAGCGGCCCGATTGCCACGAAAAGTGCCGTGTGTCAACGTCGCTTTGCGAAGAATAGCGTCGCAGGGGAGACAAGTGCTCTCTGACGCTGCTAGTCCGTCGGAGGAGGCCGTCAACACTAAATCGCCGCCTCATGCTGGCACGTCAGGGAAAATATGTATTTGTATAGTGCTAGTACTACTATGTCGAAGTCAAAAGACGGGCATTGTTCCCAGTTTGTTCTTCCTGACATGAAGCAGTTCAGGTGCAACCCTCCTGGGGTTACAAAGTGCCATGGCCAAGGTTATATAACCTGATTATTGAGATAGAACAAGCCAATGAGCATCAACATTCATGATGGATGATTAATGTGACGTTTTTGGTTTAGAAAAGACCGGTCGAAACCGGGCCGAGGAGCAAGTTGAAGAAACTCATTCAAATCGTAATGGGCTGCATGTACTCCGTACTCCGCACTAGTATTCCTTTTGAGCTGGGATCATCCTGTGAAGTGGTCATGATTAAACAGATTTATATTACTACCTAGTAGGATTTACACAAAACCCCACTTATGAGAAATGCGCACATTGGGGAATGTTTAAAAAAAAAGTAAAGATGAAAAAAGTAGCCGAACGCGGGGGTCGAACCCGCAGCCTTGCGGTCACACGATTGTGATCTAAGAGCCGCACGCTCTACCGATTGAGCTAGCCCGGCTTATTTGATAGGGAAGCCAAGCCGAGTAAGAACTACCTACTTCTTGCTTCTCAGGAGCAGCCAACTAGTAATAGTACTAAGTGTTGCGAGGAAAATACTATTTTTTATGATTGATTGTTTGCATAAACTGAACCTGCTTTCACCTTTCAAAATTCTGCCTTTCTTCTCATCATCTGCCTGCAGGGGGTTTGTTGTGGGGCACATGTATGGATGGCGTCGACTACCAATGAGAAATACTACTATACTACTACAGTATTCAAGTTCCCTCTCTTTTCATACACCCTCAATGTAAAACCAAGTCACTAATATTCGCTTTCGGTCTGTGTATTAACTTTTCTTCCTTTTCAAAAAATAGCCATAACATATAGAGAATACTACAACACATTTAATATAAAATTGGGGACGAAGCGAAGTGCACGCCTTTCTACTTGAACAAGCAAAACCGAAACAACACAAGCAGGACGCGAAGCAGTAAGATATTCTCAGAATAAAAAACCCACCCCATAATGTTGCAAACATAGTCGTCTCCTGGCAGAACAATGAAGAGTACTTTCGTATTCGCTTTTGCTATCCCTATCCCTCCTATTTTAGCATTGGGATTGTGGGAAATACCCACAGGGAGGTCTAGTCAATCCGAACTCTCAACTTTTATGCGAAGGGTTTTGGCTGGGGCCTCATCTATTTCAACATCCTCACGAGCTAACGCGATTATAGAGTGCTGAGCACCAACTCCAATTCTGGAAATCTTCTTACCCCGGATCGACTCAGACCCAATCAAAGTTGGAACCCTAATATATTCGTTGGGGCTCTGGCTGCACTGTCGGCTGGAGTTGAGTCCCCATGAGTAAACTTTGCTGTTGTCCCTGACGAGAAGGTTGTGATAAGCACCTGCGGAAGCGTCTGTGCATCCGGAGTGAAAAAGTGGGGTGGGCTCTAGCAGAATACATTTTTTGCCATCATGGAAGACCTTCTTAGGGTCGTCAGTTGGGGAGCCGTGAAAGCCGCACCACCGACCATCCAAACGGCCCCAGACGAGGCATTCACCAGAGTGGGTAATCCCTACTGAGTGGCAACTGCCACCAACGAGCATTTTCATGTTTTTGCCGGTAAGTGAGGGGACCTTCTTCGGAAAAGCTACTGTGCCACCTTGACCTTCAATTCCAACTCCAGCAGTTATTCCGGTCTGGCCAAAGTTGTTCAGACCCCATGCCCAGGTATTGCCTTCGGAATCGATGGCGAAGGCATGGTCGGAGCCGGCGTGGATAGAAACGATTTTCTTTGCTTTGGGTAGAGGGACAATCCCTGGAACAAAGCACATATTGGTTCGGAGCGTTTCGATACTCATCGTAGAGTGCCTAGTGCTGTCAGCACGAGAAACTACGAGGCGACGCCCTAGTTGGCTCTGGTCACCACGACCCCAAGAATAGACCTTGCCATTATTGTCCAGCGCCAGGCAGAAATTGGCGCCAGCACAGATCTGGATGATATTTTTAAGACCCGGGATCAGGATAGGATTAGAGTCCCCTGCCACATGTTCGTTCATGGAATTAAAGTAAAAGCCAGGTTTACCATCCCACATCTAGTTTGAAGGTCAGTGTTACGAGTCCTGAACATGAAACACAAACTGAATTCGGCATATCACATACCACGTAGCTGCCCCATCCATAAACCAGGCCGTCCTCAGTCAATGCCCAAGTAGCGTTGTCAGCAGCAGACAGGCTAACAATTTTAGTTTCTGGCGGGAACTGATAGCCCGTAATGGCAGCCGACTCATACCCACAAGGATTATCCGCATAAGAATCCCCCGCCCCTTTGGCTTTATGCCCCTGCTTCCTGGCGGGATTGCGTCCGCGAGCACAGCTAGCATTGAACCCCCAGGTCAAAATCCGATTACCGCGGGTGAGAGCCGCAACATGCATGCCTCCGGAGGCAATGTCAACGACTCCATCCGTCTCTGTATCGAGAATTTTGTTCAAGTGGGCTTGAGTCACTCTGACCGATTGCCGTGGGTCAAGCTCGTCCCTATCGCCATATCCGCAGACGTGGACATCGAGCAGCTTGGACGGAGTTGCATTGGAGACCTCTTTGGTGCTACCTGGAGAGGGTTTTGTAGCTTTGCCTTCACTGATTTTGCTTCTTTTCACGGGCAGGCTGCGAAAGGTGTCGTTTCTGCCGCTTTTGGGCATCTTGCGCTTCGAAGCCGCCATATTTATGTTGTTCTCGCTTTGCTGACAGTCATACAGTCTTAATGGTGCAAATAGATGTGTATGGTTGTGTAACCGAAAGCTGTTAACAAGGAGGTAATGATAACTATTCTGGTAATGAGAATAGCGGATGTTAGCATGAACCGCGAGAGTAAATAGTACTAGTAACAAAACAAGAAGATGATGATCACGAAACAGAGATATAGGAATTCGGATAGCTACTAGTAATAGTTATCCACCAAGAAAGGACCGATCGAACGATTTATGGACACCCGGGAATATTGAACCCAAGCTTTCATCTGTTCAATGTCTGACTTCCAGTTCTTTCACAGCAACGTCTTTCAGGGATGTATGTAACATCATAGTACTAGTACTGTGGTACTCATTGTTATATTTACAGTGAAGCTTTGCTTGCTCCACTGTGAATTTGGGGCGCCTCAACAATGGGATTGGCATATTTGCTCCCAACTCAAACACTGAAAGGAGAAAACGGGTCATTGAGATCTTGAAGGCGAAGTGTGATGATGGATGTTCCAAAAGTTCTGGGATCTGCCCGTATTTAACTACTACTAGGCAGCGGAAACCTTTCCCCTTTCGGCCAATGGTGCCAGGAACCGATCGAGCCCAGCCCTATGTCACCAACCTTAATCCAACTACCAAGCACAGGAAACTGATAGTACCCGTCTTGAAGAAGTCGAAGTGTACTCCGTACATACTACTTGATCGCCGTATTAAGTCTCATCACCCATTTCTCGGATATTATTTATATCTGCCATAAATTCTTCTAAGGATTTCTGATTCCTCAATGAAAGCCTGCCTTGGGCTTAAAAATATACCAACCGAGATATGAATGTGGGATTACCCTCAATACCACCTGGTTAGGATGCTCGCGGTACTACTACTAATAATCTTATACATTTATCCTTTCAAGGATCAAAATTCACACTTCGAAGTAGGTAGAGGTACTCTGAGTATTTCCGCAGGTGTGCAGACCCAACCCTACTATTATTATTGTGACAAAGGGGCTTTGTTCTCCTTTGTCTGTTTCAAAGAGTATTCGAAGACTCGAGAGCCAGGTTTCAGGTTGTAGCAGCGATCAAACCTCCTACAACATGATTGAAGTCTTTGCTAGTTCACCTTAAAGTTAGGGAGCTTTTACTATTTAAATTTACCTACATTACGCGTCGAATACCTGGTTTAAGATATGATCCGTTCCAAGCCAGAGTGAATTTGTAAGGTTGACGAGATCGCCCCTCTGAATGCATCACATCCTTTATATTTCCCCATCCGAGGTTGTAGTGAACTCACAATCTTCGGAATTAATCCAGGATCTCAGTCCTCAGTCATACATACATGCATTGAGTTGACTTGGTAAAGAGTAGTTCAACGTCCGGGCTTGTCCCGACAATTCAAGGGTCCAGATCAACATGTCTTTGTGGATAATGCCGGAGCCTTTAGAGTTGTAGTACATACATAACGGCCTTAGTATCCACATGTAGATTGCTTAAGTTCGAAAGAGAGAGCGCATGTGCGTGTTGGGGGTGTTTTGTTAGTATTATTTGTACACGTATAGTGAGGCATTCCAATGTCATCTTCGGAAGCCCGGATTACCGAACGTATTTAGACTAAACGATATCATGTTAGCGAACCATCAACAACTTTGTCAGGCTTGAGGAATATAGTACCATGAAGCGCTTGTGGAAATCGGAACGTAACAAATCCTAAAATAGATCATTAGTCAGTGATTTCATCCTCGAGCCATGCAAGGAAGTGGAAATAATCAAAATAAGTCATACGTTAACAAATTCCTTCTTCCCCCTGTTCTCGGTGCCACGAGCTTGATTTTTAAAGACAACGTCATCGTCCCATCTTCGCTTAACATTGAAATCCTGTGGGTTGAGCAACGGATTGCCTCGTGCAATATCGACCTCCCGTTTTTCCTGTTCTAGTGCTTCCCGCTCTTGTTCCTGCAACAGTCTGTGTTAGCATACACTAGCTAGTCACACTCATTAGAACTTCTCATCTTGAACAAACCTCTTTTGCCTTCTGCTCAGCCCGTTCCCTCTTAATCTTTTCCAATTCCCGCATTAGTTCTGCAGTCTCATCTTCGTCGTCATCACTATTATCCTATCAGTATCGAGTCTTCGCGACGCGCAAACACTTGGTGGCGCCACCTACCTCTCCTCCTCACTACTATCGCTCTCCGACCCATCGGAATCCGCATCTATATCTCGCGTTTCCTCTAATATTCGCCGCCTCTTAGCTTCCGGATCGTCTATTTCGCCGTTCTCGTCTCCAACCGCGCCATTCTCGAGCAGGCGCTTCGGTATGGATGGTTCGACCGCAGCTGTAGCTGATGGAGACGCGCCCGACTTATCATGTGAGATACCCTTCTTGGCGAAATGGGCAGCCTCGGCTTTCAAGAGTTCAGCTCTCAGGTCGCGCTTGGCATCCGCATCGCCACCTTGTCCGGGTTTTCTATTAACGGATGGGGGTTAGAGATATCGGAAGCCTTTTGGGGGAGAGGTGTAAGGAAGGAAAGCAGGGAACGCCATACCTGGTTTTCAGAAGTGTATGCGCAGGGAGAAGCCGTTGATGATAGGCGGGGCCTCTTAGAGCCTCCTTGCCTCGTGCCTATTCCAAATGTGAGCTTGTGGCACATTTTACGATTTTTGTCGAGTGAACTTACCGGATCAAAAGTCGGCCGATGGGCTGGGAGAGTATTAGCAACCGAGCTCGTTTAAAAAGCGGACGAGGTACATACCTGTAGTCATGTTGGATCTCGCAGCGACGATGAATCTGGGAAATCGAGTATATCTACAATGACTTGGCCTTTTGTTCTCTTTGGTGTCTTTTGAGTGTTGCAGTTGTTGACCCTTCTGCGTCAACGTCTGAATACCAAGAGATAATATGTTTAGTCAGCACCAAATGCCAAGCGCATCAACGTTTATCCGTTATCTATCAATTTTGGAGCTTCAGTTTGAATCCAAGAGGAGGGTCAAACCCTGCTCCTCTACCCATGTAGTATTGGATAGAAACGTTTGAGGATGCCAAAGGAAGCTGATATTTCGGCTAACGAGCGCGCATTTATACTGGAAGCTCTCCATAAACACGTCCGACTCGATGGCCGTGCACTGGATCAGCTCCGCCCGTTGACGGTGTTGTTCGGGGAGGAATACGGCCATGTCAAGCTTCAATTGGGGAAAACCAGGTTCGTTTTCGGGACAAACGTACTCCATATATATCAGTCTTTTGTGCGGAAATACGTATATTTATATGAGCTGGTAACTGACATTGTGTTAGTGTCGTCGTCCGCATATCTGCGGAAGTGACCAAGCCCCGCTCCGAGCGGGAGAACGACGGAATTTTCACAGTCGCCGTGGAACTTAACGACATGGCTTCGCCTGCATACGAGACGGGGAGGTATGTTTATTGATCTACCATCAGCGACCTTTTTTATTTTTATTTTTTTAATCTTACTCCTATTTAATTTTTTTCGACTCCACTCCTAACCCTATTTCCCCTATAGACAATCAGAACTAGAAACACAGCTTGCCCGCACCCTCGATAAGATAATCCGGCGATCCAACGCGCTTGATACGGAATCACTGTGCATCGCGGCGGGGAAAAACTGTTGGCATGTTCGGGCAGACGTACATATCGTGGACTCAGACGGTGGGCTGGTCGACAGCTGCTGTCTTGCCATCATGACAGGCCTGCTCCACTTCCGTCTACCGGAAGCAGTCGTTCACGACGGGCGGGTGATTGTCTACCGCCCAGAAGAAAAAGTCCCGTCACCCTTGAATTTGACTAAACTCCCGCTCTCTGCTACGTTCAATATGTACGATGAGGGCAGGATCATTGTTCTAGACGCAACCTCGAAAGAGGAGGCTGTTAGTGAAGGAAGCCTCATCGTTGCTCTCGATAAGACTGGCGAGATTGCTCTCTATACAAAGCCAGATGGAACCCCAGGAGATCCATTGAGCATGATTTCATGCTCGACTGTGGCACTGGCCAAGATAAAGGAGATGAGCAAGTTCATATCCGCGAAGCTGGAGGAGGATTTGAAGACGCGCGAGCAGAAACGCCAAGGTGCGACAGAATCAAGTGCCGCGAACGAAAGATAATTAATGACCCTTAGATACCTTTTTCCTTTATATCTATGTACGTACGTTTGATGATAATTGGGCTTTTTTGTAAAATATTGAGTGTATGCTCTAATCAAGCCACCCTGGCCTCCTTGAATAAAATAACGGATATTTCGATAAGGGGTTCCGTTCTCGATCTGGATCTCACTGCTTGGTTAGCGAACTAGCTCCTGGGCGCTTACGAAAGTTTTCCGTCGTGACCGGCGGTCGCTTACCTAGGGCTGGGGAAAAGGATGCTATAAAAATAGCAGCACATTTATCGGTACGGAGTACAGATTATGTGTGTTCCTAGTGGATATACAGTAAGGGAATTACTACTTCGTAGTTAGCGAACAATTAATATGCCCTACTGCGTACAGCCCTGGCTACAAGATCTGAAACAAGCCAAATACATTTGGGACAGTCATAAAATACCGGAATCGCTGGGGAACGATCTGAAACTTAAACACCAAAACAACGGCAACACCACCGTTTCAAGAACGGGTTGGATTAATTGCACCCAGTAATACTCCGTAGTCTTGTTCTCTCTGCAATAAGATAAAATCCTTAACAAATACCAGCATCGTATGCCGAAAAGTGTTGTTTATTTTAGTGGGATGTGGGAGTAAAAAACTACGTAAGCAATTTACTGTACAGCAAATCCGCAGTTGATTGGCTGTCTTACCGTACGGTAACCGTAATACGCCTGGAAGCCGTCGCTGCGGCTGTTGCAATTAGCTCTAAGCCCCAGCGGATGACGGAAAACATCCCACGACGGGGAACCTTGCTGATGGACGACGACGCCTTTATGAAAACAAAACTTTTATGATATTTGCTATCCACCTAGAATACTCTCTTGGATCTCGCTACGTATAGAACACAACCGCAAAGCAGACGACAAACCTGTTCCTTGCTCTCAAAAGCCTCTGGCAAGGCTTGATTGAACCCTCCACCCTCCTCTCCCGTCCGGCGTCGATCAATGCTTTGTTACCACCGCATCGCAACTCCTTCACGGTGATTTCGCCGCTACCTGCTGCGATATGACCAGCGGCAGGCCGCCGGGCTATGGTCCGTCGCCTGGAAACGACGGCGACCTCGTGCAGCTGGACGACACAGCTTCGGTTTACAACACTGGCCAGCGGCCCCCTGTGACTGACGACCGTCTGCTAGAACAATTCAACATCGAAGATTCCGATGCACCCCAACCAAGACCATCGGTGTCATATGATGCGTTTGTTGGAGCTGGACAGCCAGCACAGGCTGGTCGACCGCGTCCAGGTGCTGGGCCTGGAACAGGCCATTTCTACAATGAAGGTGACACCTATCGAACCTATTCTCAGTCCCCAGATGGACACAATTACCAGCGATATTCAGATGATTTGAACGACTTTGACGAAGCGCGATCAGCGCAAGGTTACTTTAATGATCAAAATGACTTGGATGGTGCGATTCCCGTTAGAGATGCTCGGGCACGGGATCGGAACAGCATATTGAGCCTGGGTGGCGGATTGATGGGGAAAGCGAAAAACATGCTAGGCATGGGGCCACAGTACTCCGAAATGGACTTACCGTTGACTGAAACGGGTGCCAGAACGGCCAGGGTAGACACTGCAGGCACAGACGATGATCTAACAAGCTCAAGACCCAAGAAGAATAAATTCAAGGCTGGGGATTTCAAATTTGGGTTTGGCAGGCGCAAGCTTGATCCCTCGACCTTGGGGCCTCGGGTCATCATGTTTAACAATTCTCCGGCTAATGCGGCCAATAAATATGTGGACAACCATATATCGACCGCCAAGTACAATGCCTTTACCTTCCTGCCAAAATTCCTATTCGAACAATTCTCCAAATACGCGAACTTGTTCTTCTTGTTTACCGCCGTCCTCCAACAAATTCCCAACATCTCGCCGACCAATCGGTATACCACCATCGCGCCTCTTGCAGTTGTGCTCCTAGTGTCCGCTATTAAAGAACTGGTTGAAGATTGGAAACGCAAGTCTTCGGATAAATCCCTTAACTATTCGAAGGCCCAGGTTCTCAGGGGTTCCACTTTTGAGGATACGAAATGGGTCAATGTGGCAGTGGGCGATATCGTTAGAGTCGAGTCAGAGCAGCCTTTCCCCTCTGACTTAGTCCTATTGGCAAGCTCCGAACCGGAGGGCCTTTGTTACATTGAAACTGCGAACTTGGACGGCGAAACCAACCTCAAGATCAAACAAGCAATCCCAGAAACGGCTGATCTTGTCAGTCCCAGCCAACTCAGTAGGCTCACTGGAAGAGTGAAATCCGAACAACCAAATTCTAGCCTTTACACCTATGAGGCTACATTGACGCTGCAGGCTGGTGGGGGGGAAAAAGAATTACCACTTGCTCCTGATCAGCTCCTGCTCCGTGGCGCCACTTTGCGTAACACCCCCTGGGTCCATGGGCTTGTCGTTTTCACTGGCCATGAAACGAAATTGATGAGGAACGCAACTGCAACTCCTATCAAACGGACTGCTGTGGAGCGCATGGTCAACATGCAAATTCTTATGCTCGTCGGCATCTTGCTCATTCTCAGCTTGATCAGTTCTATCGGAGACTTGGTTGTCCGGATGAAATCTTCCAATGAGCTCACCTACCTATATTACGGAAATATCAATGCGGCTCAACAGTTCTTCTCTGACATCTTCACCTATTGGGTCCTCTACTCTAATCTTGTTCCTATTTCTCTATTCGTGACTATAGAAATAGTCAAGTATTATCACGCGTTCCTAATAAATTCCGATCTAGATATCTACTATGACAAGACTGATACACCTGCCACATGCCGTACCTCGTCCTTGGTCGAAGAATTAGGCCAAATCGAATACATTTTCTCCGACAAAACGGGCACGTTGACATGCAACATGATGGAGTTCAAGCAATGCTCTATCGGCGGAATTCAATATGCTGAAGTTGTACCAGAGGACAGAAAAGCGATGGATGGCGATGATTCGGATACAGGAATGTATGACTTTAAACAACTGGCTGAAAATTTGAAGTCGCATCCGACCGGAACGGCAATCCATCACTTCCTTACTCTTCTATCAACTTGCCATACTGTCATTCCTGAGCGGAAGGAAGAAAAGCCTGATGTTATCAAGTACCAGGCTGCCTCTCCCGATGAAGGAGCGCTAGTTGAGGGTGCAGTAATGATGGGCTACCGATTCACGAACCGCCGGCCCAAGTCTGTTATCATCTCTGCGAACGGCGAAGAACAGGAATTTGAGCTACTTGCGGTTTGCGAATTCAACTCGACGAGAAAACGCATGTCAACCATATTTAGGTGCCCAGACGGCAAAATAAGGATTTACTGCAAGGGAGCCGATACTGTGATCCTGGAACGTTTGCACGCGGACAACCCCACCGTCGATATTACCCTTCAGCATCTCGAAGAGTACGCATCTGACGGCCTCCGCACATTATGTCTCGCTATGAGAGAAATACCTGACGAGGAATTTCACCAGTGGCACCAAATATTCGATAAGGCCGCAACGACTGTAACTGGGAACCGAGCCGAAGAACTTGACAAAGCGGCTGAAATCATCGAGAAGGACTTTTTCCTTCTTGGTGCAACTGCAATCGAAGACAAGCTTCAAGATGGTGTTCCGGATACGATTCACACTTTGCAAACGGCGGGCATCAAAGTGTGGGTTTTGACAGGCGATAGACAGGAAACCGCTATCAACATTGGCATGAGCTGCAAGTTGATCTCAGAGGACATGGCTCTGCTAATTGTCAACGAAGAGTCGTCACAGGCGACCAGAGATAACTTGTCTAAAAAACTACAACAGGTTCAAAGTCAGGCGGGTTCCCCGGACAGCGAGGTATTGGCTCTTATTATTGATGGTAAATCCCTGACGTATGCTCTGGAGAAAGATATGGAGAAGATGTTTTTGGATCTGGCGGTTATGTGTAAAGCTGTGATTTGTTGGTATGTTACTTTCCATCGCTTTATCGTTTTTATTGATGCGAAAGCTAATACTGGAATTTAGTCGAGTATCACCCCTTCAAAAGGCGCTTGTCGTCAAACTCGTCAAACGACATCTCAAAGCATTGCTGCTTGCCATTGGGGACGGTGCGAATGATGTTTCCATGATCCAGGCTGCCCACGTGGGTGTTGGTATTAGTGGTGTTGAAGGTCTCCAGGCAGCCCGAAGCGCTGATGTCTCAATCGCCCAGTTCCGATATCTTCGGAAGTTGCTTCTTGTTCACGGTGCTTGGAGTTACCAGCGTATCAGCAAAGTCATCCTCTACTCGTTCTATAAGAACATTGCATTGTACATGACTCAATTCTGGGTAGGTTGCTCCTCCTTCATATATATACCTCCAGGCCTTCCAGCCTTAGCTAACGTGGCCATCTATACAGTACGCTTTTCAAAACTCCTTTTCTGGTCAGGTTATTTACGAATCTTGGACTCTATCCTTTTATAACGTCTTTTTCACGGTGCTTCCCCCTTTCGCCATGGGCATTTTCGACCAGTTCATATCTGCCCGTCTTCTAGATCGATACCCACAACTCTACCAACTAGGCCAGAAAGGCGTGTTTTTCAAAATGCACAGTTTCTGGTCCTGGATTGGCAACGGCTTCTACCACTCTCTCATCGCCTACTTCCTCTCCCAGGCAATATTTCTTTGGGATCTCCCTCTCTCAAACGGCCAAATAGCAGGTCACTGGTTTTGGGGAACGGCACTTTATACCGCTGTTCTCGCTACCGTTCTTGGAAAGGCTGCTTTAGTCACCAACATCTGGACGAAATACACCTTCATCGCCATCCCTGGCTCGATGTTAATCTGGATGGCTTTCCTACCCATTTACGGTTTCTCCGCGCCCAGAATCGGCGCCGGCTTTTCGACGGAATATGAGGGTATCATCCCTAACCTCTTCCAGTCGCCTGTTTTCTGGCTTATGGCTGTTGTGTTGCCAGCTGTATGTCTCGTGCGTGATTTCGCCTGGAAGTATGTCAAGCGCATGTATTTCCCGCAGGCGTACCACCATGTGCAGGAGATCCAGAAATACAACGTGCAGGACTACAGGCCCCGCATGGAACAATTTCAGAAAGCAATTCGCAAAGTTAGGCAAGTGCAGCGGAATCGGAAACAGAGAGGTTATGCCTTCAGTCAGGCGGACGAGGGTGGACAGATGAGAGTCGTTAATGCCTACGATACCACCAGATCCAGAGGGAGGTATGGGGAGATGGCGAGTTCGAGGCCTGTTGATATGTAATCTGATAATTTTCCATTGTATTTCGAATCTTTTTCTTGATCTTATTCCTTTTTCGAAATTATATATTTTTTTTGCAGATTTTGCTTCTGCTTCCGCTCTTGCTTTGTATTTTGCAAGAATTGGGGTAATGATTTCAGCGCCTTGTATGTGTGAACTGTGGACTTCGATTGTTTTATCATTCTTTTCTGTTTATTTATGCCCTCTCCTGCTCTTAGGTTAAGGCCCCTTTATCTTTTCATCTCCCTCCCCATATTTTCCTCCTCATACTATCGCGTTTCCGTTCAAGGTATTGTTACGAGTATTTTGAGGGAATTTTTCATGACATGTTAGTTGACTTTATTTTTGGCGGGTTTTAAAAATCTAGCTTTTTATCATTTCGTTTCTGTATCTTCATTTTCTACATTTATAGGTCGATTCGATTAGCCATGTTTGTAAATGGCCCAGTTTGAATTTCTATTCTCCATCATGCGACAATATTGAGTCCATTTTTTTCATTGCACAAGTGCTGGTTTGAGATGTAACATCTTTTAACCTGTGTGATCACCCGTTGGCCAATCAGCTCCTTTCGGGTCATTTGATGCCCACATCACCGCTTTCCGATCAACTATCCGCCCAATACTTGACGAAGCTGCGATGCTCGAAGAGACTTAACTCACTGCCGAAGCCACCTCCTTCAATATACAATTAAAGTCTGTATTGTCATTGGGTCGTTGGGTTTTGTTCATTCCATCGTCATAATTCAGTTAGTTTGTTCTGTATACATACAGAACCAAATATTTACAGCCACCCAATGCGGGAACAATCTCGGGGGGGAGAATGAGATAAGCCAGGGGAGACTCTCAAAGTAAAGGGAACTACATTGAGCGTCGAGGACAAAAGATGCTCGACAGAACGTGGGGTTGAGAACACACTAACCATCATCAGAATACATCATAGCTCTATTTTCATGCGAATGCCAGCAGACATAAAACATATCCTTCCCTCCTCATTGTCACCTCGTACACCTCTCCTCTGGTGGCCTCCACCCCACACCTATCCCCTCCAAAACCAACCTCTCCCTCTCCTGCCACGTGGCTCCTTCGCCCTCCAAATCAATAACCTGGCCTCCGGTAGTACGCGAGCGTACCCCACTCGAGTCGAATTTCCAATTATGTATTTTCTTCACATAGCGGCGCAAGTCACGTTCGAACGTTGTGCCGCCGGTCCATCCAACAATGGCGCAGCCTATGGTTCGCCAGGGAGAAATGATTATGTCCACCCGGCGGTGGGGGTTTGGATTTCGACTATCGTTTCCAACATTGCCGTCGTCACCCTTCCTATCGTTGAAATGGGGGTTTTGCCAGACGACTAGCGCTTTATCTAGAGTATCAAAACGCGGTTTGCCGCCCGAGTCGCCACGGTAAGGGGCCGTCTGCTGCTCTCGCTGTGAATTGGTAAGATGCAAAGCGAGCGTGTGTGTGATCCATCGTTCCTGTTCGAGACTTACCACGACGTCGTACACGAGATTGTGCGTCACCCTCTCGTCACGGTGGGTCAGGATGAGGTCGACGTCGCCGCTGGCTTCCTTGCCACGCCTGTACCCGCCAACAATGATGCATTCAATACCTGTGCCGTCGTAGTCCTCTTGCGAGTGGGGTCGGACCAGTTTGGCGTGCCGTAGAACTACGTCAGCGATAGACTCGACTTCGCTACGTGGTATGCCAGCCATGAACTCGTCGAAGTATTTGATGCCGATTTGCTGGACGCGGGACAGCATGTTCCAGCCCTGTTCGACAATGTCATCGATAGTTCGCCAGTGGTACTGGTAGTAGAAATCGCGGGCGGTTTTAGCACCGACACCCCAGATGTTGTTGAATTGGTTGAGGACGCTGAGGACAGGGTCTGTGTCAAGTTGGTTGGCCGATTCGAGAGTGCCACTGCTGCTTTGATTGAATTCCGAGAAAAGTGTAGCAATTTTGGCTTCGCAGCCTGGTAATAAAGAGACTTCTTTGGGTGATCGGAGCTTGTAGGGGTACGCAGCAATGGAGGCAATAGATGTGCTATAAGCTCGGACTCCAATTTCATCAAGATTTAGCTCGCGTACCTTTTTGACCTTGCTGAGCTGGTTTATGAATGCTTCATTAGGCGGGTGGAGGAAAGCAGATCTCTGGCAAGCATATATAATGTTGTCGCGAACCCAATCAGGCGTTGGTTGTAGGGCAGCCTCTGCAGCTTCGTGTTCCTCAGTGGTCTCACGGAGAAGCTTGGGTGGCTCTTTTTGCGCAGGAGGCCCATGCTGAAGTCTAGTCCGACGAGATCTGACGTGGCTTGGAGAAAAGAGGCTTGCAGGCGGGGACGATGCTGCGTCTGCTTTAGCCCGTTCCAAAATTCCTTCCGCGGAGCCCTCCCCTCTCCGCGCCGGAGACTGGAGGCTAACGGCCGCAGAGATGGCGTTCGAAGCTGTTCCATCCCGTGAAACATTGTCTGGCGGAGTTATCTTGCGCGCATGGTAAACAATATATGGTGCCAGTGGTACAGCATACCCTGCTTTAAGAGATTCATCCAGCCATGAAAATTTCAGAATTATAATACCGTTTTCAACTTGTGGAATTAGGCCATCAGATCGTGATTTTGGAGGTCTGACCACTTTTCTAGCGTGAATTTCGGTTCCTTCGTCTGCGTCCGTGTTTTCTTCCTCTGACTCCAAACTTAGATCAATAACGACTAGTTCCTTTACCGGTTGTACATTGACATGAACAGGTTTCGCATCCCCAACGCGACGCCGTTTTGCTGACGGGCCTGCTACTGAAGCAGCAGTGGTGGCAACAGCTGGCAGCGAAATTTCCTCAGTCCAAAGACCTCTAGATCGAAGCTCAAACGCAGCACGCCTCTTATGCGACACCTTGCCCAGGACTAGCTCGGCCTCTGAGATATCGTAGGTAAGGGGAGCACCACATCTTTCTAGTGTTTCCTCTACCTCGTGTAGCTCGTCTAGATCTAAGTGTGTGGGTAGGACAAATATGGACGGAAGGTGGCCAAGGTTAATTGTATTAGCAGCCCCAGGGTCCGATATTTTGGGTTGAGATTTAGCAATTTCCATAACGCATATAGATATGGGTTTTATGTATCCATTTGCCGTTTTGAAGGCCTTTTAGTTTTCTTTTTGGCTCTTGAAAGGGAACTGGAGCGGTTATGCATGTAGCAGTGGTGAATAATGGAACAGCACTAATGTCAAGTAGAAGAAAATATACTAAAGAAGGACAGAAAATTCGTTCATAGCATCAGTTCATAAGTACTAGTAATAGTAGTAGTACTCTAGGGACAACTGGTGAACGTATCGTTGGAGCCGCCATATCATCGCCAGCTTCCGGAATTCTTGATACTAATAGTTAGGGAGCGAACCGGTGGATATATAAAGCCGTCTATCCATGTCGTGGATTATCATTCCAGAAGCCCTGACACTTCCTGTCAGTCATGCTCGAAGGAATGCGAGAATACAACCCCTCCCTCGTATAGCAACTTCAACTTCTTGGTTGGAGTGAGGAGAACCTGGCTGATGACATAAGAACCTAATATCTTGAGTTAAAGTTTCTTGGCATCGATGACGTTGTTTAGTGTTTGCGCCCGTCAAAACTTTAATTATCTCGCTCAGATCTATGTCACTGCAAACTCCATATAGCTACTACAATGCATCAGTTCGGTATATATTGGTATATATAACCCCTCGCTATAAATGTTAGCTCTCAGTATTTTGCTCCTCCTTGACGTTGAATCCCCATAGTTATGTTCAGCTCAACTGGCGTTCCGCTGCTGACACCCCAACCATCCCCTGTTTATTGCCTTCCCCACTGTCTACTTTAAGCCTTCCTTCCTGGGTCTGAGCAGCCCCTGCAACACTCCCATATCCAGTCCCACCCCCTGAACCATCCCCTCTTCCTTCTTCCAAAACCCCTTCCACTTCATCCTCCCGTCCTTCCGCTTTTCTTCGAGCAATCCACCGTCTCCAATAAGGATACACCAACACACTCAACCCGCCAAATAAGATAAAACTCCCACAAATTGACCCGCCAATAACATCATAATACTCACCCGCAGTCTCCACGCCATCCCAGAACCTTCCTGTCGCCTCTGTTACGTTAAGGATCATCGTGAGCAGTTGGAGGATGCCGATGACTACAGCTACGACCACGGTAAGGGACGTGAGGACAATAGAGTAATAGAGGAATGCGATTGGATCACGTGGGTTGCGGCTTGGAAGGTTGGTAACTGTCGTACGGCTGGTGTGCTGTTGGTGTTCCATGGGAGAAGAAACCGTAGAGAGGGTGGTGATGGAAGAATCGGAAGATTTTCGTGGGAGGAAATTCTGCGCCGGTTGGATGTAGAGGGATAACATTAAGGCGCCGTCTATGGTGTCGATAAGACACATTCCAGCTAATCAAATGGGGTGAGTTTTGAGTCGAGCAATCAAATTTTAAATCATATATATATAGGTGCAGATTGGAGCTATCTTACCTGTGAAAAGAATTGGAAATATAAGAATCACCCATATACTTGTTCCACGTGCAGCCTGAATGGATGAGATTCCCAGAATCGCAATTTCAGACGAAGTATCGAAGCCTAGGCCGAAAAGAACTCCCAGAGGATACATTTTCCATGGCCTGAGAAACTGGCAGATTAGGGGATGAATATAATTGAGGGACAGAATAAATAATAGCAGTAGCATAAAAGAGTGAAAACGGGAATCTAAACCCACCGATCAATAAGCTTGAACATCCGCTTCAATACCTTAAACAACACCCCTCCCCCCTCAATCTTCCACACCTCGTCCTCTTCCCCTGGCTTCAGGTTAAGAACTTTTTTCATTTGTTGTACCAGCTTGTAAAGAATGTAGGCATTCATGATCCCAAGTAATATCAGAAATGCAGAGCTGACTGAGCTGCCAATAATGCCGCCGATTCTACTGTAGGTGTCAAACTTCGAAGACACGGCGGCTGCAGTTGCAGCGACGACGATAGATGTAATGATCACGATGCTACAGGGGAGAGTGTTAGCTTTTTTCTATGGAGTATTAGGACAATTGTATAAATGGCCCGGAAATATGAGGGTCAGGTCGTTAGGAGCTTACGTAGAATGCCCTAGTGAGAAGAAAGTTCCAACAGTGACCGCCTTCTGGCCAGTTGCTAGAAGTCGTCGAGTCATAAGGTCAATGGCCTAGATAACCAACACAGGAGTTTTGGCTATAGGTAAGTATACATAAATATACATTTTTGTTGTATGATATTGAGCATACCGAAATATGATCCGCATCAAGCGCATGTCTTAGGCCCAGAGTGTACGAGAGCACAGCCGTCGATACTAGGGATCTATTATTTATCATTATATTAGCGTTTGAAGTTCAATGCAGTGCTCAGGTTAATTTTTGGTGTCATTTTCCAGTTTCACATGTCCCAGCGCTTGCACAACCTCTTTATTCGATATCAACCCTGAAAAATCGTGGGAGAAAGGTCAAAATATCACTTACGGATGAAACCTCTACAACCACAAGCCAAAAAAGAAATACCAAAAAAAAATTAACCCTGTTAGCCAACCTCATCTTCTCAACAAAATACCTTAACGGGGAAGTTTTCTTTCTTTCCCTCTTGCTTCCCCGCAAAATACAAAGAAAGAAATTGGGCCAGAAACATACCAAAACAATGGCCGCAGCCACCCATACAACAATATTAACCGCTGCAATGAGCAAAATAATACCCAGAGCCGGCAGTGGGATCTTACGAAGACCCGGCACACGGTTATGTGACTTCTTCGCCTTACGGAGGAGGCTACGCTTGAGAGAATTAACATTGTCGTCATCTTGGTCTGGTTCAGGTTCGGCTTCAACGTCGTAGTATCCAAGCTCGTATCGGCGTTCGGATTCATCCTGGGCTACTGAGAGGACCGGAGGTGACAAGTTCGACGATGGTATGTCATTTCTCGTAGTAGCAGCTGCGGGTTCCGCCATTTTTTATATCAATGTTGCGTAAGAGTCGAGGTACGGAGCAGATCGAGCGCGAGTTCTAAGAGCTAGGGAGTTCATTTAGCCCAAACAGAACCACAGAAGCTAAAATATAAGGAGCTTAAATGAAATATGGAAAGTAAAAAAACAAAAAAAAACAAGCATTTGAGTTGCCAGAAAGATATTATGCTTTTTTGGATATTTGAGGGGTGGAGTAGGAGCATATACATAATGGTTAATTGCAACTCGAGCTTTCGCCGAGACTTTGCGGGCGTGGAGGTTGATGAAGAAGCAAGGAGGGGTCTTACAACGCGCGAATGTAGAAATTGTAGATTGCGCCGTGCCTAGTAGTTTTTCAACAGGTTCAAGTTTGCTTCTTGTTCTCACTGCGTTTCTTCTAGTTAAATCAATTCCGATATTCCCTTTCTCAAGACGGATCCCCA
>LGUA01000380.1:0-18917 GCA_001660665.1 Emergomyces africanus
AAGAGTGTAGCCTCAAATTGATCGTATCTCTCATAGCCAGAGACAAAGTCTAAAAGTGTTATAGAAATGTGCGTTTTTCAAGAATAAATTTACCTAGGCTGCCACCGAGCTTGCTCATGCTCGGCAAATGCTCGACATCCACGGTTTCAAACACATAACTCCGTCAAAAGTCACATACATACTATATACAAACCATTTTTTAAAGGGACTGGTTTTATTTCATATACACTGGCTATCTTATCCTTAATCCTTACCTCTTCCATCTCGCTTTTCATCCATAAATTCATCTTCAGTCACCACCTTCCCAGACCCTAGACACGACCCTTCTCAGATGTCGTGCGATTTGCTGGTGCCCGAAACTCGGGTGCTGGCCATTGCAAGCCATGTATGATATATATCACCGGCCTCCCTTCATTTTAGGAAATTTCTAGTTTTTCATAGTGACTAACTTTACATGCATGAAGGTGGCGTATGGGTGCGTATGTTTCTATCCTTTATAGCACTTCACCCTTGTGCTCCCTGTGCAAGAGCTGGGATGACTCAATGAACTGTGCCAATATCTGCTATAAATATATTCTCATATGCCCTGCTCAATACCCCCTCCTAACTGAAGGCTCCACCATTTGTATTGATTTAATGGAGATGAAATGATTTTCCCGGCCGTCTGTACCGTCAAAAACCTCATCTATTAAACAGAAAAGCGCATGGGTGGCGAGCTTGCTGCTCTCACAACGCAATATGTTTTCTTTCTAATTCCTGCCTATGCAGATTTGTTGGCAATACGATGGCAACATTCGTCATGCAATCGCTGGGATGCGATGTCGCAGCTATAAATACCGTTCATTTTAGTGAGGGCTTTCAATATATCTCGCCTTTTTAGTTGAGAAAATATGCTTTAGATATCAATCGACCGCCGTTGCTGATACTCTTTCAAAATACACCCAGGTAATCACACTGGCTACAGACAGGTTAAGGGCACGAAATCCACCGCACAAGAAATCTCTAGTCTTTATGCGGGGCTAAAACAGAGCTACCTGACCGATTTCGATGTCCTGCTGTCTGGATATGCACCAAGCGCTGCCGCTGTGGAGGCTGTTGGTGAAATAGCTCTTGACTTACGGCGGAGGTCTCAGCCAAAGCCTGGCTCATTCTTTTGGGGTGCGTCTCTACGGGAAATTTCTCTTGGATGGCTTTTTCTTTTGCATGCGATGTATTTTGGAAAAGTAAAATACTGAAAAGAACTATTTATACCAGTCCTTGACCCGGTAATGGGTGACCAAGGCCGGATCTATGTGAACGAGGATGTGGTGCCGGCATATAAGAAAATCATACCACATGCTGATTTAATATTGCCAAACCAATTCGAGGCAGAGTAAGTTATGATACGTTCATTTGTTTTAAAAAAATCAATCGAAGCAATCCCATTTCTCGTATCTTCTCCTATTTTTGAAACTGAACACAATTCATGTCAACAAGCGAAATCTAACCTACTTGGCCCAGACTCCTCTCCGGCATAAAAGTAACCTCTCTCTCTAGCCTCGCTGATGCCATTACTGCTCTCCACCGCACGTACAGTGTCCCACATATCATCGTGACCTCAGTCCAGCTCCCATCAATATCATGCTCCACAGCAGCAGACAGCAACTCGACCAACCCAGGCTCCTCCCACCCAGATACGCTAACCATAATTGGCTCCACCGCACGCTCCGACGGGATCCCCCGTCTCTTCAAAGTCGAAGTCCCTCGTCTCGACTGCTTCTTCAGCGGGACGGGCGACATGTTTGCCGCACTAACTGTTGCACGATTACGCGAGGCCGTGTTTGCGGCTGACGCGGACATTGAGGCTGATGCGAAGGCTGGCCATCACACAAACCACTCTGGCAACATCACTACCTCCACCACCCCGGCCGTAGTAGTAACCTCGAAGAACCAGCACCACCCCAACTCCGGTCCACATCCGCACCCTCAACCTACCCCCTCCTGCGCAACACCCCTTCCTGGCAATCCCCCGACTTCGTCCCTGCCAGCAAACTACCCCTCGCCAAGGCCACCGCCAAAGTCCTTGAAAGCATGCACTGCATCCTCGAGAAGACGATGGAGGCGAGGAGTGCGGAGTTGGCCCGGTACCGATCCGAAGACGACGAGGCGACGCAGGCCCAGGACGAGGTTGAGTTTGTCGGGCTGTCGGAGGCGGAGCGGCGCGAAGCACGGATGAGGAGGTCGTATTTGCGTGAAACCAAGGCGGCAGAGATACGGCTTGTGAGAAATGTAGCGTTATTGAAAAACCCCCAAGGGGTGGAGTTTGTGCCGGAGGAGTGGAAGGTGTGATGTGAGTGCGAGTCGGTAGGCAGTGCTGGCTTTTGAGACGACGTGTGCAACCTGCATACCATGGGAGGTTATTTTTGATTCGCTTTTTATTTTATTTTCATATTTATTCTTAGTTTTATTATTTTGGGTTGTCGAAGACGAAGGGGGCAGGCAGAGATTTACACGAATCACTTGGTAGACTTTTTTATATTTATTTATATTTTATATTTATTTATTTATTTTGGAACGGTATATATCTGCTCTTTGCTCACAATACGTCGCTGACATGGCGTTGGTGGCTCACCCCTATCATCAACGGACAATTTTCAACCACGTTTCGTTTCCCGTTGTTTGGTGGTGGCGAGTTGGGTGGACCTCAGAGATCCAAATTTCTGACAGGCTAATACGGCTACAACACTTGAACATTCGCTCATTATCATATTTAATCTCTAAAAAAATGAAGCGCAGGCAAAAAGATGGGATACCTTTTCCTTTGTTTCTTCCTATATATCTAATTTTAGCCTACAATAGCGCACAAAATCAGTCGTTTGTCACGTAAATAATTTCTTCAAAGGAAATGCACAGTTTAACCTGCCAAAAAAAACTTGGAGGAAACAATCTAAAAACGGAGGGTACTAATGTTTATCCCGTGCTCCCAAAGCCGCTGGCACCCCGGACACTCTCCTCCAGCTGTTCCACCTCCACTACTTCAGGTGTATAAATCTGAAAGATAAAAGGATTAGCATCAGCATTGTTCACAAATCCCCATTCGAAAAATACGTCACTCACCCGCTCGAGAACCAACTGAGCAATACGGTCGCCCTCGTTAACTGTTTAGTTTTCACCATCAGATATTAGTTATATCCCTAAAGCAGAAAACACAAGCTATCATAGCCGTGAGGGGGAAATAATTGGCAAAAGTCATAAATCATACTTGTGAAATCCACGTCCGAGAAATTGAATAGGAGAACTTTGACTTCGCCCCTGTAATCCGCATCAATAACACCTGCGCCTGTATCGATGAAATGTTTTGACGCGAGGCCGCTACGAGGTGCTATCCGTCCGTCTAGAATCAAAGAAGTAGAACGTTAGCAAGCGGTGAACAAAAATATTTCACTGCTTTATATATATTTTATATAGCTAAGAGAGAAGAAGACCGGTCCACATACATGTTCCCTCCGGAACAGCAATTGCAAGTCCAGTATCAACAAGGCCCTTGCCCTTAGCAGGGATCACAATTGCTTTCGCGCAGTAAAGGTCATATCCCGCCGCAAAAGCTGAACCTCTAGTAGGAGCACGAGCTGTGGGAACTAGCTTCTTGACCTTGAGAGGGGCCGAGGGAGATTGGGAAAGAGAGGGAGCTGTAGGGGCTGTGCTAGTGATGGTAGTGGTTCCCGGAGGAGTGGTGGCAGCGGCGGACTTAGCCGCAGGATCCATCACGGGGGACATGGCTGTAGTCCTTGGTCGTTTGGCTAGAGGAGAATTGGGCAGAGAAGGTGGTTGGCGGCTGGTAGCAAGAGCAGGACTACTAGTTTCTGGTGGAGGCGGGGGGGTGGCCTCTTTGGGCATGATATTGCAGAGGGTTGAGGTTTGGGAGAAATGTTGAATTGGGTCAACTGGTACTCAATTTCGGAAACGAGAGAGATTGGAGAGGTGCGGAGTGTCTGTAGTGTCGATTGGAATGTCGTCGTGGAGTTTCTCAACTGCTGAGCTACACACCCGCGTCAATCAAAAGTCGCGACATACGCGCGCGTGTGATAATCATCAACGTAATCTTCTAGCCGTATCAAGTTAGCTCATCTCTCTGTTCAGCTCTACGCAATATTACATCAGCGGTCGTAACCCCCGTAGTTAGCCTCGGCTCGCGGTTGATGTGCAACCACCCCCAGGTGTCCGAGTACCAAATTGCCAACCGACGCTTGTCGGGATGGAGTCTGCATTTTATATAGAAAGGCACTTTTCTGGAGCTGGCTGAGCATATGGATTGGTAGTTTCACATACAAGATTCTCCTTTAACCCCAGTGTCACTCATTTGATCCTCCCTGAAAACATGGCTGGCGTTGTCCGACAACCTATCGATGTGCCCTCCCTAGAGCGGTATCTCAATCAGCACGTCCCGGCCATAAAAACACCCTTGGACTTGAAACAAGTATGAAAAGGCCCTATGCGATTGGTGCGATTTTTACAAATATTGAATGTGGCTAATACAGCACTTTGGGAATTTATTTTATAGTTCGGATTCGGTCAATCGAACCCAACCTACCTGCTCACAGCTGCCGATGGTCAAAAACATGTCCTACGGAAGAAACCACCAGGAAAGCTACTTTCGAAGACAGCACACCGGGTAGAGCGAGAGTATCAGATCATTCATGCACTCGAGCAGACAGACGTACCAGTCCTCAGGCCATCTGCCTGTGTGAAGATGACAGCATTATCGGCACAGCTTTCTACATCATGGAGTTTCTTGATGGACGGATGTTTACCGACCCCGCCATGCCAGAAGTCAGCCCACGGGACCGGACCGAATTGTATAGCCACCGTTCAATCATTCTTACGCATATTCACACAATTATACGCTAACATGAAAATAACACACGTAGATGGAAAGATGCAGCTCGCACTCTAGCCAAATTCCACCGTGTGGACCCGAAATCAATCGGCATGGAAAAATTCGGACGAGCCTCCGGGTTCTACGACCGTCAAATAAGCACTTTCTCCGTCATCTCCAAAACCCAAGCCAAGGCCGTCGATGTCGACACCAAGATCCCCGTCGGCGAAATACCGCACTTCAACGACATGATTCGCTTCTTCTCCAATAAAACTACCCAGCCTCAGGACCGCGCTACTTTCGTCCACGGCGACTACAAAATCGACAACATGGTCTTCCACAAGACTGAGAACCGTGTCATCGGCGTCCTAGACTGGGAAATGGCCACTATCGGCCACCCACTCTCGGACCTAGCTAACCTGACTAGCCCTTATGCGCATATCGGTGGCTCACCAGATAATTCCCCTTTCTCTCCCACCACCATCCCTGGCCTACCAACACGCGATGATGTGACGAGATGGTACAGTGAGGTCGCAGGGTGGGATCCCCGCACGGTGTTAGCGTGGGGCGATGCTTTTCATGGATTCAGGGGCTCGGTGATCATGCAGGGTATTGCGGCGCGGTATGCTCTTAGACAGGCAAGCAGTGCGCGGGCCGGTGAATATGCAAAGCAAATGAAACCTTTTGCCTTGACGACGTGGGAGAAAGTGAAGATAATGCAGGATGAGGCGGATCAGAAGGCGAGACTTTGAGTTTGCTCTTAATAATACCTAACCGTAAGCTGATCCCTGGCGAAGCCTCTAATCGTTCACCCTTTCGCGAGTGTGCTGCGTCCCTGTGCCTTTGCTAGTTGCTAGTCGGTATACTCCGGCCGTTTTCGGCCTTTCTCGGCTTGTTTTATTTTCCCCTGTATTCCTTTCGCTCGACTGTGTCTTCCTGGTCGATTCGTCTTTGTAGTAACAAACCCTGTCGAGCATCTTTGAATTTAGATAGATAGCCTTTGTTTTTATTTTATTCTTCAAGCTTGATAGCCTCAGACATCCAGGATACATCTAAGGGTGATTCAAAAAGGAGAATATTGCATCCCAGTATCAGTTCGAAAATAAAGTTCCCTCTCTTCCCTACGGACGCAGTTTTAGGTTACTTCGAACAACAACAACATACTGCGTAGATCGGTAAAGATCGTTTTGCCTGCTGATCTTGCAGATCAATAATATCCCGTTCGTTAGACCGTTTAGAAGACCGAAAGAATATAAAATTATCCGAGTGTTAGAGTTTGACAAGGATGGGGATATGGTAGTTAGTGGCTTCAAGGAAAAATATCTCTCAAGTCAGCGCACATGTTGGAAAGGGTCGAGTCGCAAAAAGGGGATAGGGACCCACCCGCCCAATATCAAGCAAGGGTACATACCAAAGTTCGTCTCAGGTACGGAGGTAGGTAGCACATTATTGTCAACTTACATTCTTTTCAAAGAGGATGAAAACACGAGCTTGCCTCGTCTGACTCAAGCCTGGGAGGTGATGAATAGTGCCTATCGAATTGACTTTTCAGCACCCCCGTAAATGATCGGACAATGCTATTTTTTAGCTTTCTGTTTCAACAATATGGTAAATTGAATTAAATAATAATAATAATAATAATAATAATATAATAATCATAGCTGCAAGGTAAGGCAGTATTTTCACAGGGCGTGCGATATTGTAGAATGCCATAAATGAATCCATAAATTTTTTTTGCCAGAGCCCGCGTCAGCATAGAACATTAGCTAATGTGTGAAGGAGAAGGCGTTGGCTTGACAAATGTACGCTGCGTATTGGAAATCCTTCTAGAACGAACAGGAGGGTGTTCCAGAAAAGCTAGGTGTTAACTGAGTCACGAAAATAGTCAGCGAGCGAACTTGGGGTAGTTAGCGGAGTAAGCTGGCTCGGTAGCACTGCAATGATGTTCGTCTCCAACAAAGTTACTACCAGCAAACAGCACCCTAACTTTTCTTTTTAATTTTGATGCGTCCAAACAAAGTCCCTATAGTATTGCAGAGTGGCAAGGAGAGCAGGGAGGGGGAAGGGGGAAAGGGGAAGGGTGAAGGCTCGGAGAGCGGGAACGCGAAATAGCGAGCTGCCCGCTCAGCCGCATGTATTAGCACTGGCAAACCAGTTTAAATTGATGTTGCAGTGCACCCCCTCGTGTACAGACACACACTGGCCTAGATGGCTTGTGGATGTTTGGCAGTTATTGGCTCATACCCGTATTTTAGTATTCCCAAGTCCCCCTCATCTCCCCGCTCTTTTCAAATCATATATATATAACCCTGTCCACCGATGAGCGGCCAGCAATATGGAGCCTGATCATGCGTAAGGCCATGGATCAAAAGGCCTCCGATGTTGGACATGATGATAAGTTAACCTGCATGTCGTAGTCCGTCACAGTCTGGGGTACATCCATCCATCCCGACGCCCATAGTTTAAAGCCTGTATCAACATTTCTCGTATTTGCTGTGATTGTCGATGGTTGATGAGGTGGCATTGACGTCACCAGCGGGAATGACACCATGGTGTTGGGTTTCTTAAATATCTATTCCCAATAATCTCTTCGGAAATGTAAATTTTTCTTCTACCCCCGCTCCGCAATTTGATTCAAGTTTCTGTTCCTGCTGTAAAATGCAATTTTGGGAGTTTGAGTCACAAGAATAAGAAAATTCAAGCGTACTTGAATTTTCAACAAGTGGAGACTTGGGGAATTTCATAACCTTGCAAATTCATGAATGCAAAACAATTCATACCATATCACTTCTACTGACAGCGCCATTGTTAAACAATCCGAATAGAGAGGCTGGGCTAGATATGAGCCCACAACTAAGGTTGTTGGGTTTGCGAGTTTGTCTTGTATCCTCTTTTGGAGTCAAAATAGTTCAAAATAAACTGCTTTAAGATGACACTTAGTTGAATACTAGTATTTAAATAAAAGAGCTGAGAAAATCTTGTCGATCAAGAAAAAGGAATGTCTTGGTTAGCATCAGTTTTGCAGCCAAAAAAGCCCAAGCACACAAGGATGCCTGAGGCATCTCGAGCAACGGAAAAACGATAAATACGATGTCGATTCCCAGCGAAAAAGAGAGGGGGGAAAGCATCGTTTGCAGTTCAGTCGACTCCAAGCGTCATTGTGGCGCCATGGAACAACAACCATGCAGCTTTTGGTTGACGAATTAAACTTAATAAACACAACGCCGAAATGTTTGTTGATGCATTGGGTAACTAATTGGCAACGAGGAGCATCAAATATTATTCAATATTTATTTGTTTGCTGGAGGTGTCCATACGAAATTTGGAAGTCGAGCGCTAGTTACTCACGTGGGACAACTTGCGTTTCGAATATTTTGAATTTTTTCTTCTTTCATATTTAGTTTCTTGTCCCGCTTGGATCCCTGTAGCGGAAATCCCGCTGGGTTAGTGTTCCTTGCACTCATGGCTCCATTATTATGGAGACTGAGATAGCCTTACTCCGTAACTACGCAGTACACAAAATACTAATAATAATTGTCAACAACACGGGCTCGCCAGTTTAGCGTAGAATGCGAGATCACCCCTCGTTGGCGCTCCTCATACTTCAACACTGCTAGTACTCAGAGAAGCAAGTTAGGTACAAGAGCGTGGATATTTTCGGAGTTTATTTTGTCCGCTGGTTTTTAAAATCGTGGAGAGTTTATTGTCTTTGTGAATTATGAACAATTTGGCCGCATATGACGGCACAAGGAGCCACATGGGGAGGGGGGGTGGCGTATTCGTTCGCAAAACCCGCACTCCCATACTAGTAGTAGGAGATGGTCATTAATGGTATTTCATTGCAAGTGTTCCGGGAGTACTCGACGTTTTCGGTCTGATATTTATAATTCTTGTCAAAGGCCCAGAGAGCATATCTGTAGTCTATACTCTGTACGGAGTACACAGCGAATAAACCCTCGCCCGCCTTGGACAACCCACAGGAGCCGCATTTTGCAACCGGCCAAGCAGCCGAACGCTTGGGAAGTTGGCCCAGAGCTGGCCAGCTGCGTCTTGCTCCGAGGGTCCCGTTATCTCAAACTTCATTTTTTCCTACTGCTCGTAGAAGGTAGTACTAATACTAGGCAAAGATCAATGTTACTTAGTGCTCTCTTCGAAACTGCCATTATGATGATCAACTGGCAATTTGGCCTCATACCAATCCCCTTAACATTCAATGTCGCTCCGTTTTGATTTAAATCCTGTGGCCGGTGACTAAATATTTATGCAGCACTCTGGGGCTGTTACTACTCCGTATTTGTTCACGACCACCACCAACCTTTGGCTGAAAAGGAAAATCACCTGTGGCCCCTGCTGCTGCCCATGGACCCAAGAAAGGTTTTGGCGGAAATGACCTTTGGCTTCGAAGTTTGTTAAGGGAGTACGGAGGGCGGAGTAAGGAAGACGTAAATCCTATGGACGAAGGTTGACGGCACCGCTGGATACCGGGAATCGGTATCCCTCCTGGAGTAGTAGTAGTAGTATTTATTTGTGTTTCCTTTTTCTTTTCCGCTTCTATTTTGTTTCTGGTCTTCTCTTCCTGGTTAAAATCCGTAGATCCCTTTTTAATAATAATTGTTTTGCCTGGAAACGCAACAAAAGTATCCCTGATCTTAAGAAAGTGGTTGTTGTCAGCCGACAGGTGAGGCTCTGCATTAGAGTGTGCGCGCCCGCTAGTGTCAGCGAAGTTCGTTCCCGGTGTCAGTGCAGCGCCCCCAAATCCCGCTCTCAACCACACTACTACCTAGAGAGAAACAAAATATACCACGCACCACCACCAGGGCAGTACCCCCAGTTCCCCTCGAAATACAAGTTTCTATCTATCCCTTGGTACCCAATCTCGCCATCTCTTATTCGTCATCCGTGATTGTGCCTATCCGCGCCTATATCTCCTCCCGCCCCTCCTCCCCCAGGGCCTGTCTCCTAATCTATCTGTCCCCGCCGCATAAACTACTACCTCTTTCTGAAACCTGTAACAAGCATCATTCAAAATACATTCGATCCCAGCAATAAAACGTCGTGAGCGTCGCCATGCTAGCCTGTGCATCGGTCGTCCGTTGCATGGCAGTTTGACACGCCCTCCGCCAACCCTCCGCCAACCCTCCGCTTCCATCCTCCTCAGCTCGACTGGGGTTTCATATATTCAATATCTCTGTGTCTTCATGACCTCGAAATATTGCTCGTTCGACGGAGGTACGATCTAGCGGCATATTCCACATTCCTTGCCTTAGCTTCCCGAATCTGCTTGCCCTGTTCCGTGCTGCGTCAGCTGTACCTGCAACACCTTCAAATTGCCCGATCCACCTCTCCTATTCATGTTGTTGCTTCAATCGTTTTCCGGATCCCATCATTACCTACTTCGACCCGACCATGTACTCGTTTCCCCCTGTATATGTTTATCCCTACTTCTCGCGCATCGTCAACATATTCCGCCATGATCCGCAGTTGAATTTTCCTTTCGTATTCTGTTGTTTTCGGATATTGTTTGTCTCAAATGCTAAAATTGCTGCGATCCTTTCTATTCACAATTTGTACTGACCTTCGCCTGATATCTAGTCCTGAATAGCTGGTTATTCACCGTCATCGATCCTCCTTTTTACCACGCCACAGCAGTTAACCGCGCTCAAGACTCTTAAAGATTTACTCGATACTAATACAGCTTCTAAGCCCCTAAATTTGAAGTAAATAATTTGGCTAATTTGGAGTGGAAATCTTGTGAAGGAGAGGTTCTGATAATTGTTATTTCCAGCATATGACAGTACATGTTAAAAGATCGTCTAATATTTTCTTAATGTGTCTGGGGAAACCACCACTATGACGATGATGAGCGACGTTTACGACTCTGATGATGCCTGCAATGCTTCACCCCGCCTCCAACCTTCAAAAATCGACTACAGACCACGCGTCACCCCTCCGCCTTTCTTACCAGATCCTGACTCCCCGGGCCAGCGAAGTACCGGGGAACGTGATCGTAAGGATCCTCGCCGGCGCCGTAAGAAAATATATCCAGCACATAGAGATATAGCAATTCTCAGATCATTAGCGGACCCACAACTTGCCTATGAGCTTGGACAGAACCCTCTACCCACCGACTCATCGCCCGAATCTAGCAGCCCCGATGGCTATCGCCCTGCGGCTGAGACGGGGAGGGGCCAGGATACTTCGATGCCAGATATTATAACTTCCTGTGCACGACAGACAGCCCAACATGCCTTGGATTTAATTATTGCGGATAACACACCAGCTGAGCCTCAAAAATCGTACGCCCAGATAGATAGGGCATTTGGTGAAGAGTTACGGGCACCGCAGCGACCGCCAAATTTCCTAGAGCCCCAGGCTCCTCCCCAACATCTGCAGTGCCCCATGATTTCCTCCCCGGTAGAAAAAGATATTGGGAACTGCCCTCTACTTAAAAAACTACCGAGATCCATACCGGAATCGCAGCCGCGTGTACGCGTAAAAGAATCAGTGGCTACTTCTCCTACACTAAGAAAGTATACGATATCCACGTCAGATTGCGCTGCGGGTGAAACACTACCCGCACTACAGTCTCGACCTGAATCTACCTCCGCCAAACCCCCTGAAAACAGCCAAAATCTTCCGTCCCTAGGAGATGCATTGGGTGGGCCTCTCGGCCCAATAGACGGCGTTCCACAGCGGATATATTTACCCGGAACAGCACCACCTCCCTCCCAACCACGAAATGTACAAGAACCACTGCCTCGTCATCATTCTGAACAGTACATACCACAACCTCTCGCATCAACAGCATCGTCATTTCTCTCTCCAGAAAGCTCCAGAGACATGTCTGCCAGTTTATCACCAGTGGCTTGTCAGCCCCACCAATCGTACTGGCAACAGCCTGTAGATAAGGCGCCGTCCTACTCACATTCTCCAGGAGATCACGGATCACAATTCACTGGTAGTCTGAGTACTGGCTATCCAACACCAATAGAGATTGGGAAGAGTGGTACCTATGATTCTTCCCCCGTTCACCCAGGCGGGCACGTATCATCAAGTGGGCCGCTTAATTCATCTGGTTTTAAATGCAACTATCCTGATTGTAAAGCTGAACCGTTCCAAACGCAATACCTTCTCAAGTACGTACATTTCCGAAAGTAAATTTTTCATTGAATTCAAAAGCAAGTGGGCGTGGATGTCCGGGGGTGGCCAGAAGTAGGTCGTGCTAACATTGAAACTGTAGCTCCCATGCAAACGTGCACTCACAAAACCGCCCATACTACTGCCCGGTAAAGGGCTGTCCGCGATCTGAAGGTGGCAAAGGCTTCAAACGTAAAAACGAAATGAAACGTCATGGCCTTGTCCATGACTCGCCGGGTTATGTCTGCCCATTCTGCCCAGATCAACAGCACACCTATCCGCGTCCAGACAATCTACAGAGGTAAGCCAAACCCATTCCCGACCCTTTTCAGGCCCCGTGATACCCACCTTGGAACAGAGCAAAAAGAAAACCCACGCCCTAACTCGTTACCTCATAGGCATGTCCGGGTCCACCATGTCGATAAAGACCGCGAAGACCCCGAACTTAGACGAGTCCTTGCTCAACGACCGGAAGGTGGTATGCGAGGCAGACGACGGCGAAACGGAGTTCAGTAGCCTCTTACACAGTTCTTCTCGTTTCATATTATATTCTTCACGATCAACTTCCTCTATAACGATTCTCTTATCACCACTTTAAATGTCCTCAATTTTCATTTTATTTATTTCATTTTCATTTTCATTTTTAACTTACCTATCATGACAGAAACCTTCATCGAGCATATTTATTTACTTCTCTTCTTCGTGTTATTCAGCTTCTTGCTTTCTTTCCATCCTGGTTCTCCTCAGCCAGCATGCACTCGCTTTTCTTCGTCGCCTTATATTGCAAATTCGTGCACAAAAATCTTTCGCCCTTTTCTTGTTTTCCTTTGCCTTTCTTTCTTTCTTTCTTTCGTATTATTATTTTTATATTCCCTTTATTTATTTTATATTTACATTCGCTGTCCAAGATTCTTGTTAGACATATGGCGGGGGGGAGAAAGAGGGGCGCATATAGGTGTTTCTTGTGTCATTTATTTGATTTTCTTTTTATTTCGTTCTGTTTTCGTCTCAGGTTTCGCGGTACATAAAGTTACAACGTTTATATACTTTTATCTGTTTATACATAGGCGTGCGGTTTTTACTTGTGCTTTTTACCTGTTAATTTTTTATGTTTTGCGCCCGGCGAACGATTTATTAACACGGTACAATCTTTTCTATTTTCACAGCGCAAGCCCTAACCCCCTTGAAAACTAGAACAAATGATGACACGACGGAACTGCTTGTTTGACTTTTGATTTGCCATGGCTTGATATCCCCCTCTTGTTCTTTCTTCTTCTCGTCCTCCTCCTCCTCCTCCTTCTTTTTCTTGCCCTTCTTTCGTTCCTGTTACTCGGGAAGCCTTGCTTTGCGATCTGCGTTTCGCATTCTACTCCTATTCTTATCAAATTATTGTTCCTGTTATTCTACCCCTATTATATATCTTATCCTTCTCTTAGTCTTATCCTTATCCATATTATATATATTTATACTATTTATATGATACTTAAATTTTTCTGTGACAAATGGGGGGCTTTTTCCCTTTTTATTTTTATGATGTTTTGAGTTTTAGTTTTCCTTCTGCTGGTGACTAGACTTGTTAATCGTTTCATGGGCGCAACATGCCCTACAGGCCTAGTTGAAGGGATGAGGCTTAAGGCGAAAGTGACTAGGAAAAAATATATATCCGGCATCTCCGAACGGAATAAGCTTCCTGTGTAGATAAAGATGATCTTGGATTGGATGTCCCATGTTTTCATACTGTTACCTTAAGTACTAGAGATATACCCATTTCAAAGTCGAAACGTGCATTGGTATACTAGTCGCTGGTGGATACCAAAAGGATAACCGTAAAAAAGTAAAAATTAACTTAAAATTAAAAAAATATGAAATGAAATGAAATGAAATGAAATGAAAACGAAAGAGAACGAAAGAGAAAACGAATCTTCTAGAAAGTCGTAAAATTCCGCTTAATCTCGCATGGAGAACAAGAAAAGTATAGAAATATAGTTGGTTGATTCACGCCAGTGCAACTCTGGGCCTCGACATGCCACCGTCAACGCCAACCCGGTCCCCCAACAATGGTGCAAACACCCCTTCCTCATTCTCATCTCCATCTCTGTCCTGGTGCCCAGCCACAACCGTAACCCCAACTCCAAAGGTGCTTGGGTCGCTGCTTCCCGCCCATTTCTCCCGATAAATGACATAATGCTGCAGCATAAAAATGACATCGAAGAAAATACTAACATTACCCAGCAGCAGCTTGATGGGGTTTCCTGTAATGCCGCTCCAGTCGTCCTCGAGCGCGGAGTCCATGAGTAGCTGTAGGACGGAGAGTATGCCTCCCGAGAAGTCGAGGAGGATGGCCGAAATGCTCCAGCCGACGGTTGATTTGCGTTTGTAGTTTACCCAAGCTTGCGGGATGTATTTTATGATTGTTACGATGAGCTTTACGTAGGAGAGGGAGTATACCTGTATTTGTGAGAGAGGGGGTGAGAGTTTTTTTTATTAATGGTTAATTATACATATATTTATATTTTGGGACTGTGGGGGGGGGGGGGAGTGGTTTATGGCTCAACTGGTATAAATATGAAGGGGGTGGAGATAGGTAGTTTCTGAAGTAGAAAAGAGAAGAGAGAAGGAAGGGGAGGGGGGGACATACCACGTCAATCCACGCCCAATCCTCAGGATCAAGACTACCACCCGTCCCCAGTGCCGAAATCACCGTAATCAATCCCGCGACGGCCACAAGAGACCCCCAAAATACTCCCGAAATAGGTCTACTGATCCGCTGGTACCTGGATACCTTAAACCTCCAGATACTTGGCCAGAACTGGCTGAGGACCAACGAGCTGAGGATGACGGCATGCACGGCGAACGCCAGGTCGTTGAGGCGCACACTAGGCTCCGGGGATATGGGGTGGCGGGCTGCATATTGGTCGCGGATTAGGGGCGAGCAGAGGAAAGTTGCGGTGTAGATCATGTAGCAGATGAAGCCGAGGGTGTTTACGGTTGGGAAGTCGATCGCGAGGCCTTGAGTGGAGCGCCGGCGGTAGTTTAGGATTGGTTGCGGGTAGAATGACGCGGACCAGCAAAAGGTGCTTGGAGAGATGTTAGTATATGGCTTTACTTTTGGCCGGATTTTCAAGCTGTTTTGTTTTATGTTGGGGGGGTTTGAAACTACTAGCGAGTTGGAGAAATGGACCCCCGGGGGGGGGGGGGAGAAGCACGTACTAGATCCAACCAAATAGGCTGTGGGGCAATTCATATCAGCAAACTTTTTCTTCTTCTTTCTCCTCTGGTTTTGGGAGGGTACGAGGAATGTGAATAGCTACCGCGATACCGCCCTGATAAATACTTCGCCCCGGGTTGCCATGGCGCCTGATTGTGCGTACTTGGATATATGAGGTTAGCCGGGAGCGACAGTTGTGGTAATCAATCAATCACGACAACATCTGTAGCAGTAAACGTAAAGAGGTTGTCCTTCAGGTGGCCTGCGTGTATTTAAATATTTATATAGTACACAGCGCAGAACCATGGTGCTTGTTAACGGGTGTTGCGTTAAGATGCCGGTCTGCCAGCTAAAGGTGAAGAAGAAGGTTTGAGGCCGGCAACTCTCCTGACAAGCCGTTCGTTTGCATAATTTGCACTGCTAAAGATAGTGGTGGAGAGGGGAGAAGTATGACGCAATGGCGGGTATGGTCTGCTGACTCATCTCAGCTTTAATTACGGAGTAAATACCATACCATACCGCCCCGTTTTGTATTTACCTTTACCGTTGTCCTGGTTATGAGCTGGCGACGCTAAACCCGAAACAGCAGTCCGTTTTGGTTCCCCCGCCAGCTGTATCTTCCCAGTCTAAGTACGCAGTACGCAGTAACATCATACTGTACGAAGTACTCCGTACCTTCCCTGGCTGGAACCGCTGTTGATCATAACAACCTCCGCATGCTCTATATCCCTTTTCTTCCACTGTTACTTCTATAACCACTCCGGGCACCATCATACTAGTACTACTACTACCACTACTACTTGAAACACACCTGCAGAAACAAAGAGCTAGGCCATTCGAACCATTCACTCGTTTTGCACTGTGATCAGGTATCTCCATAGTTTGGAAGCTTGCCGAGATATCTGCCCAAACATTGATCTCAGGTTGACCCACATCCTATCCAAAAAAAAAAAAAAAATAAAAAATAACGAAGGGAATAGCTTCCAAGCGCACACAATCACTTCCACATACTACTCGCCCTCGAGTGGTGTTGCCTTTACCTGTGAAGAAACGAACAACCGTCATACCTCTGGATTGGCATATGGTGTATTCCTCGGAGCGAGGGATCTTGTAAAGATCTCCTCTGCAGGCTCCGACGGACGGCATTGTAACTCCAAGAAAAACTAACTGGAGCTGCAAAGAGGGAGGAAGGGAACCGCAGTTTCAATAGTATATATATATATACATATACATAACCTGTCCCTTGGATTACTCAATTGAGGCCGATCACCCATGTCTCCTTCTCCTCAACTGGCGCCACCGGGGTCCAGTACCTACTCGTCAAATACTTTGCACGTCGGCGATGGAACATGGGACTCTCAGCGGAATACCTTTCTTCTGCCGAATTTGATGGGCTTGAATTTTGAGACTATGCAATATAATGGTTAGTTTTGAGAATTTTCGTCATATATATATTTAATTTCTGTTCTTACTTCTCAATTTTATGATGTATTTCAGAAATAAGTTTCATGTAGTTATTATTATCTTTCTTATCAAAGCTCACAGTGTTTTGAATCTGACATTACTCTTGATTTTTTTTCACTAGCTGCTATATATTCAGATCAATATAATGAAAGAAGATATCATCATCTTATTTGACATACTTCATGTAATAGAAATAGAAGATCAGCTTGAATTCATGATCTAATTGAAAGACAATATAGAGAGTGTAATAGATGAAATTCTGTTGAATGATCTATTAAATGATAGAATGAATTATGTTGTGTAATCAACTTCAGTTCTTGATATTCTTTCAAAAATAAAAGTCATAGAGATTAAATTCAAGTATAATGATTTTCTCAATAATATCATACTTTTTTGAATAATTCTTTGCAGATTTGATGTTTTCTAGTCATGAAAAAATAGAAAGAATAATCATTTCATTTTTTAATTAACTCTCTATTGTGTTCTTGTCTTTGATACTTGAAATGCTTAATCTCTGAATTATTTTATTTCATTGTCAGACTCTTCATACTGAATTCAACAGAGTATTATATGATATTCAATATACTTCTAGCTCATTTTTGAGTCTAACAGATCACACTTTCTTTTGAAAAAGATAATAGATATCTCTTACTAAGTGAAGCTGCTTTAGATGATTTCAATTGTTTTAAAGAAGATGAAGTTTCTTATTCATGATTATTAAAATAAGACTGTGAGTGAGAAAATTAATTTTATTAATAAGATTTTTCAGATATTCTCAATAAATTTTCTTTTTTCTTATATTATGCTTCTTTCATGTCTTCAGATAATGTATTAAAAGATGCTTTTTTACTGATTTAATATTTATCAGATGATTGATCAATTCTTGCTTGACAGTATCATGACAATCATACTTAGTCTGAATGATTCTTTTGACATATTCAATTATAATTATAATATTATCATTTTTCTCATTTCTTTCTTTTATTTTATTGTTTTGAATGATATATAGCTTCTCTATTATAACTTCTCTCTTCACTCTTTGAGAAAAATCAGACTGAGAATTGAATTCAGAAGAAGCTTTGATTGATTTTATAAATAAGAGAGTAAAGAATGATAAATCAGATTTCATTTTAATACTAAGATCTGATGAAATCTGTATATGAATATTTGAAGATCTCTATTAATGAGAAAGAATAGAAGAGAGAAGAGATGAAACTAAAAAAGAGAATTCATATATAACAGAATTTTACAAAGAAATTAAAATTGAATCTCTTAAGATATGCATGACAGAAGAAGAAAATGAAGAAGAGAAAGAAATAAAAAATGAAAGAAATTCTGATTATCTTATTAAATAAGTAGAGAAAGATTGAGAAGACTCAACTGTATGAGTAATTTCTGTTAATAAATTAATTAATATTTTCAAAGCTTAGAATTACTTCTCTGAGTAAAAGAATGAAAGATAATTTCTTGATATTACTCTCTTAATATCTGTGATAATAAATTACTTTATTAATGATCTTCTCTAAGCTTTTTTTCTCTTACTTAATCTCTTATAAATCACTGAGTTGATTCTCAGAACTGCATTTGATAAGAAAAAATTATTTACTAGATATCTCAGATTTCTTGTAAAGTGATCTAAGAAGAATATAGAACTTCTGAGATTCTTTATTATATTTCTTTTTCATGTTTTAATAATATAATCAAAAGTCTTCTGCTTTCTATTTCTTAGTTATTTGAAACTCTCTACTATCTTCTTGAAAACTACTCAGCTGTGATGAAACTTCTTCTCTGATGTAAAGTATGATTGTCATGATCTCTTCTTCACAGATCAATTGTATATATTTTTCATCAATTTCATAATATTTTCTTGAAAGATATTCAATACTTTCAGAGCTCACAGCTGTGCTCTATACTGATTCTCTTCATGAATAGTGTTGTGTTCAATTCACTTTCTTACTCATGCTGCAGAAATCTTCATATTTTCAAAACTCATTATTTACTGTTAAAAAGAAGTCATTCTTTCAGATGAAGTAATCAATGATCTTTATCAAAATAAGAAAAATTTATGTAATAATAGAGAAAAATCACAAAAAATTGAAATAGAATAGTTGAAAAGAAGAAATAACTGATATTAATATAGATCAAGAGCAGAAGAATCTATCATTCTGATCATATATATATTCTTTTAAGAAGAAAGAAATGATCATGAATTGTCATAATAATAATATCAAATAATGACAGTAAACTTCTTAT
>LGUA01000381.1:0-18870 GCA_001660665.1 Emergomyces africanus
ATGTTTCGATATTTTGCCTTACCACACCCAGTTATGTCGGATCTGTTGGAGATACTATATATCTTTACAAAATAACATTATAATTTGTTAACTTCATTAAAATTCATGGCTAGGCATGGGGGAAAGATGTGCAAAATTTGGGGGAAAAAAAAGATTTATGCATTTGTCTCTGATTTGAATCAGTGTTTGTTGTGTAAAACATTTTACTCTAGGGATTAAACGCCGGTTTCCCCTAACCACCGTCCTCATTCGCTATACAAGTAAAATGAGGCCCCGCGGGGAAAGAAGAGAAAAGCAAAGATAGTTGATATGAATGATATCCAGCGTAGGTTTTTTTAAGCGCTTCAAGTTGGTATGTGGAGATGCAACTACTATAATACTAGTAGTATAGATTTGAGCATTAAGAAGTCCATTTATTATGTTGTAAAATCCTGTATCTGTTGAGGTAGTAGGTTGGGTGGCGGGGGGGGCTGTTCGCGGAGCAGAGAGTTAAACAATTGGAGGTACACAGGCGTCGATATCGAGAGTAGGTAGCTGGAGACAGGGAAAGGTTTGGGGTCAAAATAGCACAGACGGGCGCGGCGGGCTGGAAAGGTATGTACACTACAAAACAAGAAAAAAAGGGACTTGTATGTGGGCTTTGGGCAGTAGAGATGCTTGCGGTTCTTCTTACCATGTATGATTCCGCGGAGATAAACTGGTGGGCGGGTGGGTAGAGATATAAGTTGAATTTTATATACCTCACATTACGGATGAATCAGAAAGCGTGAGTATATACGGAGTAGTAGCACCTAGGTAGGTAGAGTACTTCTTCAGGTACAGTATAGTACTTCCTATGCTGGTAGACACCCCTCTTCTGCAACAGTAGGCCTGGGCGGTTACAGGGCCCGAGTGTTATTGCAAGGACCCCCCCCCCCCCCCGGTCTGACGAACGAAGAATGGATCAATTAGCAGATGTAACCCCGTCCCAACTTGTTCGTCCCACTAATTTTACTAAGTCGCAAAAACCCAAGCTGGCGGGGGCAGGTGTCGCCAGAAAATGAAAAGGCGGGGAATACGAATTACGCAGTAGAGATGGTGTTAATGTATATTCATGCATCTGACATAATCGTAATGCATGGATACGATGATGTAGTAGTACAAGAGGCTATGGATGAATTCTAAAGTCAAATTCCACCTATTCCACAACATTCTGGTGGTAGGTATCGGCAGGATGGCCCAAAAAAAGCAAAGGACACAGGCCGAATTCAAGCAAGTTCTTGGAGATTCGTGAATTCTGCCGTGATTGTTCACCCAGAGGCCCGTGGATATGAAATACCGGATAGGAGAATAGACGATTGGAACGGCACACAAGAAAATGACAGTTCGTGTTTGATGTAAGCTGGCTGTAGGCGACTTGGAAACGCAAATTCGGTTCATAGTACGGAGTACGGAGTACGGAGTACCCCATATGTCCGATGTTCGCCCGTGGGAGTGATATTTTAGACTGATTTTATAGAAATTGGGTTGAGCAAATTAATTAATATATTTTTGCCTTTTTTTCTGTTATAGATCTAAAGAAGGAGAGGGGGAGGGGAGGGGCAGGAAATTTGATCCAGGGTGAGAGTTTTCTTCTCTGTACGGAGTACCAGCAGATGACATCTCTGGCTTTCAATTCCATTGATTGTATAACTATACAACTAGATCAGGTTACATGTTTGTTTCTCGTTCAGTTATTATCAGCGCTACTAGTGTTAGATGGCTGCAGGAAAGCCACCCTAATACTAGAGGAATATAAACACACAGAGACAAAAGCCCCTCACTAAACACGGCGTACAGTAGTTCTTCAGCCAGTCGAAGCGTTTCTCGTTTCGCCTCTCCGTTTTCGTTCCTCCTTTGCCAGCCCCCGCTCATTTACTAGTGGTAGTTACCTCTAGTGATGAACCATGTTAGTATTTTTGGAGAGGCGTTGAGCCATCACTGGGGTTTGGTTTCGAAAAATGTAACCAACGTCTGGGCTCAGAGATGTGGAGGTAGAAGGGTTTATGTGATATTGCCAGCGAGAACGAGGGGGTTGTTTTGCAGCTGATACACTATGTTTGTTTGAAGGAATGGTGCGACTGGAGATCGTCAGGAACATCAAACATAAAATATTAGGAAGTTACCTTGACAATAGGAAAAATTCGAGATAGTGAGATAGTCGAGAGTTGATGTTTTGTATATATTATTCTGGGTTTCAGCCCACGATTAATGGTCCGAGAAGGTGGCAACACTGACAATAATGGGGATTTTGATAGCCCAGCCCTCGTGCGTGTTGTAGTATCATCAACAATAATGCAATGGCAGGGCCCACGAAGGGACGTGCCAACGACATATTAAATGCTGATATTTCGACATTTATCCACCCCTGCTCCAGCCACCACTGACCACCCCCCGCCTTCTACTTCCCATCACAACAGAATCCAACCACTCAACATGTCGAACAAGGCACAAGCCATCTTGATTTTCCCCCTGTACCACCGCATAAAACTGAAGGAATCTGGTGTAGCACAAGTACTGGGTACACCGCGCCCATACATTCAATATCCTGTTCTACTCCGTACACTGTGCAAATATTCAACCTCAAGCCTTGAAGACTCCTCCTGGTAGCGCCCTGGGCTAAGTTACTTGCAAGGTTAAATTAAGCACCAGCGTTAAGAGTTCCGGCAGCCAATCAGCGCCTCCAGCCGATTGTCACACCAAGCTCAGATCGGGCCAAGCGCCAGACGACAGAACCAAGATCTGGTTGGCCCTGGCTAAAATAAGAAGCAAACCATGGTTCCATAACGGGCCCACTAGGCCTAAATTGGTGACACGGTTTTTCTATTCCAGGGCTGGGGAAGCTACCAGAACTCTAAATGGCGAGGGGAAGGGGGTGTGGGGCAGTGGAAGCCGCTGGAGTGGAGCCAACCAGCGCCCGGCGGTTGCGGGGAGTAAATGTCAGCCATTTACCTGGGTTCTGTTCCTGCTACTACTAATAGATGTTTTATAGGTACTCCGTACTATGTACTCCATATACTTGATGTACTAGATGGACTACTATGCCAGTAGGAGCCATGCACTAGGGAAGAGGATCGTGGGCGTCTGCATGTTGTATATAACTCGGGATGGACGATCTTTTTCTCATTGCTTCTCTCTCGGCTTCTGTTTCTTCTCTGCTTAACTATCGACCTTTCTCTCTCTCTGTCTATCAAATTAACCACTCAATCGTCTTTTGTTACATCTCTGTTTTTTTCTTCTTTTCTTTTCTTTTTGTTTTGCTTTTGTTTTTTTCCTTTCCTGCCTTCTATATTTCGTGTATATTTTTTTGCTTCTCTATATTCAATCCTTATCGCTTCTCTCCTTTTGATAACTGGGCTGGGCTCCCACGACGCCTTTTATATATTACCTATTATTCATCTTCCGAATTATACAACAGCATTCTATCGAGCAATTACTGTTCCCTGCCCCCCCTCTCATCTCGATATCTCCATTTTCCATATATACATACTACTACGCACCTACGATATCACGTCTACGAAAAAGTAGTTCAAAACAGAAATACAGAAACCAAAAAAAGATGCAATTCCTCCTTCTACTAGCCTCTCTGGCTTCAACGGCCTCGATCGCCCTAGCGGCCCCCTCAGGCTGGTCGTCAGATACTGCAGAATTCTACTCAGCCGTTGCGAAGGAGATCAAGGGTGCCCGCAAAACACACAGAAACCAACCATCCTGCGATGCTTCAAGGGCAAAGATGCCCTTGACGGATGAATCTTTGCCTGCTGTACCTGAGGGTCAGAAACTGTTGCATGTTACTATTGGGCGGGGGATTCAGGTATGGTGTTCTATTTTTATTAATTGCTTTTTCTTTTTCTTTTTTTTTTCCTCTAAATCAGTTGTTGGTACTCCGTTACTTTTGGTTAGGGATTTGCATCCACGTGGATGGTTCCAGTTCTTGTTTTCAGCTTTTCTTTTTGCTTTTTCTCTGGACCCCTGTTAGTTATATTCTTTTCGGAATAGTACTATGCATGAAATGGAACAAAAGAGAAAAAAGAAGAAAAAGAGAGAACAGGAACCATGCACAGAATGCATGAACCAGGATCAAAAAACTTAAAATCTCAACATACCGATTCCTAAGAAACCAGTTGAAAAAAGTCGGAAATTTTTTTATTTCTTTTAATCTAACTCACTCGACTTCTATAGAACTATACCTGCTCTTCCACCTCCGCGACCGACAAGCCAAAGGCAACTGGCGCCCTCGCCACCCTTTTTGATGCTACCTGCCTCGCGTCCACATTCCCTTTCCTCCTCTCCCTCCTCCCCAGAATCGCTATCCGCGAATCAAATCCCACCTACCCCACATCTCCTGCCCAAAACCTCCTCAGCCCCTTCACCTTCGGCCCCAACGACATGCCCATAACCGGCTACCACTTCTTCGACTCTACCAGCGTCCCCGTCTTCGATCTGTTAAAGGACGGCCACGCTGCAGTTGAGAAGATTGCAGGTGTACCGGCGCCCAAGGGTGCGTTGGATGGGGTTGGCAAACAGCGGTTTGGGGCTGTCCCCTGGTTGTATCTTGCAGCTGTGAAGGGGAGTGCGGGGAAGGCGAAAAGTGTTTATCGCGTTGCCACGGCCGGCGGGAAGGCTCCTGCGACGTGTGAGGGGTGGAAGGGGAATGATGGGGATGGGGGGGTTTTGAGTGTGCAGTATGCGGCGGAATATTGGTTTTTTGGATAACAGTCTCAAATTTTTTTTGAGGGCCGAGGTTGGCTAGGGTTTATGACGGCATGATTTTAAAAAGACACAAAAATACAAAAATATTGAGAAAATAGGGGATGACAAGGTAAGAGCTGCTGATGAGGACGCGTTTTTGGTTTTTGTGGTTTTTGTTATTTTTTTAAACCTTTTTGCAGATTATTTTTGTATATATTTTAGTCTGTGCACATTGGGGAGTTTCGGGGGTTTGGGATGTTTTGCTATTGTTTATTCTTGTTTATTTATATATAGTATATACTAACTCTTCTATTGTATTATGTTCCAAATAACTGCCCATTGCCTGTCAGATTAGATTTTCATTCAGTTTTATGATTATTATAAAAATGTGCAATTTGTCACCTTCGATTTTGAATCGTGCTAGAGATATCTGCCATGAAACAGAGTTATGTACAATTTTTATAAATAATATTATACTCTGGAGTGGATTCCAACCACCGCTCCACTCCCGAAAAACGGTTTTTGGAGAGCTTAATTGTAGAGTACCTAGTACGTTGCAGTCACTGAATACCTGAATACTATCCTCAAGAAATTGGTCATGATTGGAACAGGGACGCAGGTTTACTTATACAATTCACCTTATGAGGAATAGCGGACTCCGGAAGTATTATTAGCAATGCTTAGGATGTGAAACTAGTAGCTTAAATGCTTTCCGACTTAATATAAGTTCCTCTTCCGGGGTAGGGGTACTAGCCAAGTTAGGTTTCAGAACGGGCTTTCTCAACTGCATCTATATCTCGCTCGTTATAATGTTCTTTTTGTTACTACAGTCCGGATTGTTTACGATATTCTAAAGTGGACATGAAATAATTCAACATTAAGCCCTTGTAAACGGCCAATCTGCGAAATTTAATCAATGAAATAGACAAGGAAATCGATGAATTGCGTTCGTCATGGTAAATGTACAGTACATACTGGTGTATACGATGGAGGGGATAACTTAACCAGCAGGAAAAGGGCGAAATCGAGGTAGTATAAAAGGGAAAAAGGGGTAAAACAAAATTGCAGATATAGAGGTGAATATAACAACATACATAGAAAGAAAAATGACAAGCATCGTAAACCAGACATGAGACAATAATGATAGAGGGGGATATCTAACAAGAACAAATATTAGCGCCACGGCAGATACATCTCCCTTCCATATCTAGCTACAAAGTAGGTGTATTAAAGCTTTCCTGCTGCCAATCGCTACCAGCAGCGCCGGATCCCGTTCCACTACCAGGGCCGGAACCAGCACCAACGCCAGCACTGCTGCCGCTTCTCCCAGCTGCTCCTGACATAGCAGCTCCACCAAGCGAGCCCAACGCCGCGCTCGCCGCCTGTCTCTCCATTTCAGACGTGCTCATCATATATAGTACGACGAACAAAAGAATATGCAACGCCACACAATAACCCGCAAATAAATTCCTGCTCGTGCGATTCGCAAGGACCATCCGTGTGACGGAGAATATGACGCGTTCCGGTACGTTCATGCGGCGGTACGCACGGGCCGATTCGCGACCACGGAATGCTGCGAAGGGGGATATCTGCGCTTCGTAGGCGGACTGGTAGCGGTCGACAGAGAGGCCTGAAGGGGAGTCCGACGAGAGATGGATAGAGGTTGCGCTTGGTTTAGTGCCATAGGCTGAAGCGGATGACGCCGAAAAGGCACCGTCGCCGCCACCGTTTTGGCCTCCACGATTGTAGGTGGAGACATAGCGAGTCTTCTCATACAGGCTGAGGTTATCCTTTTGGAGAGAAGCAACTTCCTGACGGAGGGACTTGACGATTGCGTATGTTTTTGATAACTCTTCCTCGAGCTCGCTATTTTTTTGCTTGAACCGGTCCCGTTGGGCTTGGACCATGGGAAGAATTCCTGAGCCGCCGCCCACGGGTTCGCCAGCTTTGATGGCCTCCATCGTGTTCGCAGATGCGTTTGCATGGTCGAAGCCGGATATGATTGAGGATGTTGGTGAGGAGGCTCTACCTCTGCGGGAAGAATGGGGATATCTGGATGCATAAGTGCCTGCAACTGACATAGCAGAAGACGGGAAGCTTGGTGCTTCCCTTTGCATCTGGAGGAGGTCATTTTCTAGAGTAGCGGACAATTTCCGCGATTTTTCGAGATCTGAGTTTGTTTTGGATAGATCCTCCCGTAGAGTTTCGAGTTGGTTTTGCAAATCTTGATGTGAGACCCTCAAGATAGTCAGTTCATTTGAAAGTTTCTTGTTCCTGGCTAGCAAGAGCTGCTCCAAGGAGTTCTCTTTCAATTTGTCAGAGTCGTTAGGAGCAACCGAACTGGTATCGTCCATCACATCCTTATCATCGTCATCTGCTGCAGAAAATTCAATGGACTATGTTCAATTAGCCAACCGATATGATAAGTCTATTATTTCGTATAGTGCATACTTTAATTACTTCAAGTTCCCTTCGAATATCCTCATAATCTGCCCATTTATCCAACTTGGCCTTTATTTCGTCCCGTTCAGCCGTTATCTTCATGTTTTGTCTCTCTGTCTGGCGTAGTTTTCCTTCCCAGGAATGTCTTTCTGTATCTTTCTCGTAGCGGGCAGAATCGAGTTTTCGTAAAAGGGACGAATTTTCTGCTTGCAAGCGCAAATACGCAGGGTCATCTTCGAGAGTGCGGTGTTTGTGCTCTGACTGGGAATGGGATACAGCCTGTGCAAGCTCTAAACTCAGCTGCTCATTTCGAGCCTCGACCTCTGCCAATCGTCCACTGGTTTTCTCGAGCTCTGAAGCAACGATCTCAAGCTCAGCTGCGGTTGCAGCACTCCTTGACGCGTCTTCACCATCTGCTCGGTCCAACCTTTGGTTTACTTCATAGCTTGCCTTGATTTCCTTGAGCAGACGTTCGTGGTTTTCTGCTTTTTCCTCATAATTCTTCTCCTTAGCTTCCCAATTGCTAGTCTTCTCAGCCAGCACAGCAGCCCATGACGCCTCAACTTCTTGAATTTTTCCTTCCTGGTTTTCCTCGAGCTTGCGCCGGAGGGACCGTTCTTCCTCCAATTTCTTTTCTGACTCCTCCAGTTGAGATGTAAGCCGGTTTGTGCTCCTTTGCAGAAAGTCTATTTCAGATGTCAACTTGGGGACGGTGTCCTCGGATACGACGAGGGAATCAACGGATGCTTCAAGAAGAGGGTACGGATCGGGCGCTTCCGATAGGGCCGAATAAAGCTGTAAAAATGCTGAGGAGGAGGCCTTTCCATGATTGGTGAGGAGGTCGATGAACGTTTGGTAGGCTTGCAAGTTTCCAGATGTCAGGGGTTGATGTCAATGACTAGTAGGAAGGAGGAAAAGGATTGCATACATTTCAACAAGCCTTTGTATTCCGTGAGCTTCGTAGCATCGTCGAGCTTTCGAAAATCCTTGGTTTTCTGAGCTAGATCTTTACGCTGCACAAGAGAGTCTCGTTGGTGAGCTATGATGTCCGATGCCGTGGTATCAAGCTTCGACACCATGCTGGTAAGATCGATGCCTTGGTTGCCCTGTCAGTAAAGGACGCACATATCCCATCGTGCCAATTGTCGTCATAATTACCTCTCCATACCGCAATAGCCTGCTGAAATTTGTTCTCCTCCTGGGCCTGTTTTTCGGATTTGGCGGGTTGTTCTGCCGGAGCACTCTCTGTTGGCGTTCCCGCACTCAGGGCACTCTCAGTCACTATGAGGGCATCCATGATGCTAATACAGGATCTGCCAGTATCAGGAGTATAAACTAAGCATAATAGAAGAGCAAACCAAACCACATACTACGATACGCGCTCTGTAATGATTGAGTTGCTTGGTGCTGATCGATGTCGCCAGTTGTTGATATCGGCGCAATCAGTGGTTGACCTTCGCAGCTCGGATCAACGTTGTTCCAGCTTATTCTGCCTACTCTTAGCCGCAATCCAGCCCGCTTCAACAACCCGCCTTTGACCCTCAAATAGCGATACCTTTCAGCTGTTAATGACGGCGGGGAGAGGTCGAGATATTGGGCTCGACCTATACAATGAGTTCAGCCGACGATATCGAAAGCCCCCGAAAAAAACGTCGCATAGCTCCTCCCGAGACTGGTCCATATGTGCTCAGAGAGCTCTTAGATGCAGTTCCCGTTACTGGCGAAGGGAGCGAGCAAGATGCTTATATCACTTGTGTAGAATATTGGAGTAAGACTGGACTCCGTTTCTTTAAAAATTAAGGTAGGAGAGTTATTGACTGATTTTATAGACGACAATCTCTATGTCGGAACCTCTGCGGGCGAGGTCCTCCATTTCGTTTCGTTCCCGTCCGACTCCGAAAACTCAAGCGAGCCATCGTTTATTTTGGCATCGAGACTACCTATCACGCTTTCGCAGAGTAATCTGCCGGCAGACACACCTCCGGGAGTTCATCAGCTACTAATTCTACCTTCTACGAACAAAGCATGCATTCTCTGCAATGGCGTCGTCACCTTCTACTCGCTCCCTGAGCTCAGTCCGACCTTCGGAACTACGAGAGTGGGCAACTGTAAATGGATTGGGGGACTTGATCTCAATGAGTCAAATGAGGATGGAGAACCATTTGATCCAGTGGTTATGATCGCTGTTTCTCACAGAATCATGCTGGTTAGGATTGGTGACGAACCCCGCAGAGTGAGAAATATTGAATTTCCCGGGTGCCTTGTTTCCGCTCGACGAGACACAATAGCGTGCGTTGCGGATGCATACTCCTACTCGCTCCTCGAAGTGGAACATCGTCAAAAAATTCCACTATTTCCAATTTCCTCTTCGGACGAGAGCTTTGAATCCGGCCATGTGGAAGACATACCAGCTCGAACTGACACCCCTATCCAAGGAAATCCGCCTACAGCTCTTGGGGGTATGCTGGGACACGGTAGAAGTGCGAGTCTCAATACTCTTGGAGGCATGGGACCCCGCCAATCAAGCCCACATTCAAACTTCCCAGAAAGATCAAGCTCGATAACTCCAGAGCCCTCCACAAAAAATAGGGCTCCTGAACCAGTAGGCTCTCCTGAGAAAAAGTCACCTGACACATCAGGACCGTCTTCAGAGGTCGGTGGTCCGGGTTCTGATGGGTCTTCCTCAAACCAAAAGCCCTTACCTCCTCCTCCTCCTCCAAAACAATCTACCACGCGACTCAAACCCCACGTTGTATCGCCAACCCCATCCGAATTTCTCTTAGTTACAGGCACAGAACCGTCGGAACCTGGTGTTGGAATGTTTGTCAATGTTGATGGCGATGTTGTTCGAGGGACTCTTGAGTTTCCGAAATATCCAGACGCTATTGTAGTCGATGGTGACAGTAATGACGGAAACCAGCCGCGCGCAAGTGACGACGATCAGAATGGGTATGTTTTGGCGGTTATTAGCGCTGACGATGAGGAAGACAGTCAGACGTATATTGAGGCGCAGAGATGGAATGCAGTTCCGGGAGAACGTCTGTTGCAGAAGGCGTCAGTAGAAATACCTTCGGTCGACCTACCGCTGGGCCCAGTTGGCATTCGGCGAACCGTTAGCCTAGTAGTGTGCCCTTCTCAGAAATTTCCGACGTTATGCGGCTGGTTCGATTGAAGTCCTCCAGTGCTGTGCCACCGTCGATTCCTTCAACGCCCCCAGAGAACACAGACCCAAGAACACGGGCGTCCCTTGAACACTTACAAAAGGAAAAAGAGCTTTTTGACAGCGTTGAAACTGATTCTGACGGCTCGAAACACCCCCCGTCATCACGTGTTCACCACGAGTGGGAAGTCGAACGGAACCGGGAAGAAGCCAAGTTTACTCGTGGGCTCGCGACTGTCAAGAGCAGTATCATCCTTTGGGAAGGGAACCAAATTGGAGGGTAATACGGAATCCGCTAGCGCTTCAATTAGATAATGCTCTCGAATTGGCTAAGGAAGCTAGGGGAAACGGTGTTAACAAAACAGCCATTATAACTCTCATCCAAGGACTTCGAGATATGGAGCCCAAGACTGAAACAGAATATATTGGTTTGCGTTACGTCAGACAAAAGGCAAGCTTGCTTCTGCTTGTTGATCTCCTTTCCCCAAACACTGCAGCTCGCGCCGAACCGACAATCAAAGTAACAGAAGATGCACTCGTTGTCGGGGAGTTAGACCCGCGAGTGGTTCTTCTTTTGATACCGCTGGTTAAAGGTGAAGTACTTCAAGGCCCGCAAGGGATCTGGGTATATAATGGACTCGTAAAAGTCATATCCTCACTTCTCGGCTCACCAGATAAAGGGACGGTGGAACAACCACCAAATCTGGTTATCGATGATAATATACTACACTTGCTTAAGCGTTACTTGCTTCGTTGGCAGAAAAAGCGAGGCTATGGGAGTGTGACAGATGAGACGTATGTGTTTAATAGTGTTGACGCTGCATTGTTACATTTACTTCTTGATCTAGATGCGAAAAATATGCGCGAAGGAAATGCTTCCACGGGGGATTTTGTGCGCCCGGAGCTGAACAAATTAGTTGACAACTGGAAGGGTAACTTTGATAGAGCGGTGCAGCTGCTCAAAAGCTACAATAGGCTTTTCGTGCTTAGCCGGTTATATCAGAGTCGGAAAATGGCTAAGCATGTTCTGGCAACTTGGCGAAGAATCGTCGAGGGGGAGAAGGACGAAGGAGGGGAGCTATCGGTACCAGCAGCGGACATTCAGATTCGAAAGTATCTGGTTAAAATTCGCGACGTCCACTTGGTTGAAGAGTATGGGCCCTGGCTGGCTGCACGTAACCCCAAGCTTGGAATCCAAGTCTTCGCGGATGACAACAGCAGAGTGAAATTCAATCCGCCTCAGGTAATTGCAATGCTACAGAAGCATGCACCAGCGGCTGTGCAGGAGTATCTAGAGCATCTCGTCTTCTCGAAAAAAGTATACCTCAGTCTTTCATTTCCTACATTGATGCCCATTTTTCAACTAACAACCATCACAGGATACGCAATATGTCGACGACCTTATAGCCTACTACCTTGACACGGTTCTATCCATCCTCGAATCCTCCCCTGAGGCCCGCGCTTCTCTAACAGAATCCTACTCCACCTACCGTGCGCTCCAAGCCCCTAAGCCCTCTTACCTCAGCTTCATCACACACAACCATCCTCCAGAGCCATGGTGGCAATCTCGCCTTCGCCTCCTCCAGCTACTAGGAGGTGGCTCAACGACCCGATTCACCTCCACCTCCCCTCCAGCCAATCTCTCCTACTCCATCTCCACTGTCCTTGCCCGTATCGAGCCGTTCAAAAACGAACTAGTCTCTGAAAGCATAATCCTCGACGGCCGTCAGGGCCGCCACCGTGAAGCCCTCCGCCTCCTCACTCACGGTCTCAGCGATTATGACTCCGCAATCCGATATTGTGTGTACGGCGGACCAACCTCTTCCACGCCCACATCCACATCAACGACAAGCGACACAGCAGCGGCATCCGCAGCAAGACAAACTGAACTCTTCACCTATCTCCTCACGGAGTTCCTCCAAATCGTGGACCCGGTCTGTCGTATTGAGCGCACCAGCGACCTGCTTGCCCGCTTTGCATCTGTGTATGACATCGCTGATGTCCTCCGATTGGTTCCAGACGAATGGAGCGTGGATATCCTCAGCGAGTATTTGGTACGTGTCTTGCGTTCTGTTGTGAGTGGGGCGCGGGAGGCGAAGGTGCAACGGGCACTAAGCGCAGGGTTATATTTGAGGGTGGACGTGGGGTATGGGGAGAAGGTGGAGCGGATTGGAGGGTGGGTGGAGGATGAGACTGGAGTTAGAGGGTTGAAGGGGGATGGGGAAGGGGAAGGGGAAGAAGAAGAAAGCGAGGATGATAGTGATGGGGATGATAACGGAGGTGCGGCTGGAGGTTTGGATGGAGGGATAATTGTTGATGGGGATGGCATTTTACGATGAGATGATGAGTGTTATATTTTTTAAATTTTTTGCCTTCTTTTACCCCTGAAACTTTATTTGCGAACTTTCGTAAAAAACGGCTTTTATATAGATACCCGGATAATTTTTTTTCCTTTTAACTGGTTTGCGGAAGTTGTGGTGAGTTTTTGTATGATTCATTCGTTCATCAATATCAGTGAAAACTACACCACTACAGGTTAAAAGGAAAATACGATGAACCCTTCAATCAACATCTGGCACCGGCAACCCATCCAACAACCTCACCTGCATTCCCAACTTCTCCAATGCCTCCTTGGAATTCCGCTCACGCAGCGCAGCCGCCTCCTGCTGCGTCACCAAGACGAACTCATGCTGAAGCACGTGCGTACCGAGCGGCACGTCGTGCTTCTTCGCCATCTCAGGATCCGTAAGCGGATGCAAGTCGACGATGAGCGATGATTTGACACCGAAGACAGCGTCGGACGATTCGTACGGGTCACCGCGGAGGTAAAGAGCTCTAAGCATCCACCATTGATTAATGTTTTTTTTAAAGCGGGGTTCCAAAGAAGAAGAAAAAAGGGGGGGCGGTGGTGGGTGTGCGTTCAAATTTTATACAGAGCAGAATAGAGAGAAAAAGGAGAAGAGCAATGCCGTCATCCACTTCCAGCCATTCCATCCATCCGTCCATCCCCCAACCAGAAAATATAAAAATTTAATTAAAATAATAAAAATAACATACGTGATCAAACAATCCCACCCTTCCTTACTAAGCATAAAATGTATATGCGCAGGCCGATACGGATGCCTCCTCAACGTCCCCAAAAACTTCCCAACGGGCCCATCATGCGGAATCGGATATGAAACGGGTTTGATAGCCTTGAACCAAAACCCCCCGCGCTCATCCGAATACATTACCCCCCGCCCATCCGTCGTCCCTCCCGCATGCTGGACGTCATAATGTCCACTACTATCCGTCTCCCAAATGTCCACCTTGACCCCGGCCAGCGCATTGCCCGCCATATCCCTCACGCTGCATATCACCAACATAGCCTCGCCAGCACTATCATGCGATAACAGGTCCCCGTTTTTAAATGTGGGGACATCGTCGTGGGTGTGGAACGGGCCCAGAACGGTTCCCTCCGTCGCGCCTGGGGGTTTGGGATGGTCGATGGCGTCAACCAGCAACGACAGGCCCAGGATGTCAGATAAGAGGATGAATTCGTTTCGTTGTGGGGTGCAAGTTTTGCCCACGTCGATGAGGAATTGGATGCCTGCGGTCCATTCTGCGGTGGACAGGCGGGTTTCGCGGGCGAAGTCGTGCAGGTGGGTTACGAGGCGGGAGATGATGTAGCGGAGGCGGGGAGAGGAGCATTGGGCGTTTATGAGGTTTGTGTTTGTTGTGATGTTTTCGATTGTGAGATCTTTTAGAGGGGGGTGGTGGTGGGGTGGAGCGGGGTGGACATTTTGAAAGGGCGGGGAGTAGACAAACGGGGGGGGGGTACGGTGTATATATGAGACCTGACTTGGATGAGATTGGATTATTATATGTATAAGGTGTAGAAATAGGACTAATCAACTTGGCAAATCATGGCAAATCATGGCAAATCATCACGAATTTATATAGTAAGAGAGAAACCCACGTCCATTTCTACATGCAGGGAGGTAGGACAGTATCCCGTCCAGTTCCTCCTAGCGCCGTCTCAAGAGGGGTAAAACTCTCTCGAGAGAGAGAGATCCCTGTTCAATCCTAGTATTCTTAAACCCCATTCATTCCCTTTCTCAGCCATCAAATTAAAGTGCCCGTATGCAGGAGTAGCTGGGGAACCAGAAAGACATGAAAAAGAACCGCGGGAACGCCGGGCAGATCAATGATACATAACACTACGGAGTATATATAGGTTGTGTGGGGTTCAAAAATAAATATTTAGTTAAATAGATCTACGCTAAATCTAAATACAAAAAAGCTCTTAGAAACCCTCAATCCCAACCCCACACCTTGAAAAAATGAAATTCAATCCAATCCAATCAAGCAACTGAAGTATTATAGTTGTGCAAAATGTCAAGAGGGGAAAAAAAAAAGGCTATCAGAAATGCATACATACTACATCATGAAAATCGGTAAAACTAAACTGGCTAAAACAAAACGGGGAAAATACATCAAATAATCAACAACAAGCAGGGTTTCCGAAGGGGGAAAGAGAAAAAAACAGCAAATGGAGGCGCTTCAACATAAATATAACCGTAATAAAAAGCCACATAGTAAAACATAATTGTAATAATAAGGCGCGAACGATACCTGGAAAAAATAAGAAGAAGAAAAGAGTAGAGAATAATAACGCGATATATGGACTGACCGACACCCGACACCCTGAATAGTGTTTCACTCAAACACCATACACAACACCACACACACAAAAGCAAATAGTAATAGTAATAGAAAAGGAGATGGAAGAAATATATAAGAAAATAAGTAAATCCTCATCATCACTCTCTCTCCTCTAACCTCTAACCTCTACCTCTCTCTATCTCTATCTCTATCCCTATCCCTATCCTTATCCTTATCAACCGGCGACCGCCCCGACGCGGCCGCAGCAGCAGCAGCAAGGCTATGCTTCCCCATTGTATCCCGAATAGCCTGAGCGAGCGGGTCTGTCAAGTCGCCATCGTCCGCGTCTGCTGTATTTAGCTGTGCTTGTGAGGGTTTTGATTGAGCTTGAGCTTGTGCTTGCGCTTGCGCTTGCGCGTGTATAGGCGAATGTGAATGTGAGTGTGAATGTTGTGAATGTTGTGAATTCGGGTGTGATGAATGTGTATGTGAATGGGCGCGATATGACGCATGAATGTGTCCGTGGACATGCGTGTGCGTGTGCCCATGTTGTCCGTGATCGTGTCCGTGTCCATGGGTGTGTCCGTGTGTCGTCCGCGGGGCATCAGGGTCCTGCGCCGCCTCCCTCCCCGCTGGGTTTGTTGAGAGCATGTTATTTTCACTTAGCGAGCGCGGCTTGGGGGAGTGGTTGGGTGGTGGTTGGGGTTCGGAGGCGCGGCGGGTGTTATTGTTATTATCATGATTATTATTATTGTTGTTGTTGCTGATGGCAGGGCCTGCGTCGGTACCGGAGCCGGAATGACTTCCAACAGCACCACCAGCCGTGGTTGGAGTTCCCGTCCCCCGCTGGCGTTTATCAGCATCCATCGTCGAGGTGGAGGTGGATGCGGACTCCGTTTCTGTTGTCGTCATCGGCTCGTCGTTCGAGTTGCCGCTGCCACCACCACCACCACCACCACCACTACTCACAGCAGTAGCGCCTCTGCTACTCCGCGGATGCGGGTGCGTCTCGCGCAATTCTTCGATCTTGACTTCCTTCCATGAGCACTTGGCGTGTTTTTTCGTGCAGCCCATGCAGGCGGTGAGGTTTTTATGACAGTCCATCTGTAGGCGGCGGCAGCGGTCGCAGGGGGGCAGGATCCGTTCGCCGCGCTGGAGGCTTTCCATGCGACTTACCATTTCGATCTTGTAGGGCCCACCGTCGTCGCGTTCATAGTGGTTGGAGGATTTGGGCTGTGGCAAGAGGGAGGTTGGGGTGTTGGGGATGGGCACGGGCCCACCACCTCCGTAGCTGCTGTTGTATTCGCCTGGGTCGGAGGCGCGGGGCCGTGAACGAGAAGTTTGGCGTACTGGCGGGGTAGGGCGTTCTGTTTCTTCGTCGTCTGGGTAGCCCCGCGCGTGGCGGTCTGCGGTTGTGAAGAATTTCTTCATCAGTTCTGCGCGGGTGGCTGGGGAGGCGCCTTTTATTGAGGTGCCATTTATTATGGTGATGTTGTCTGTGCTGGAATGCGGAAACATAAATTGGGCGGCGGATAGGATGCTGGGATCTTCAACCGGTGGTTCATGTCGAGAAGAATTAACTGCGACGAAGCCCTGGGGGGAGTGAGGTCGCGAATGACCATTGCTTGTATGGGCGGTGCCCATTCCATTGCCGTTGGATTCACGGAATGGACTAACAGATCGCTTTTGGTGTGCGCTGAGAGATGCATCATTTTCTCGTCTGCTCACAATTGCGCTCTTGCGGTTTTTGAATCTGTGGTTTAACTGCCTGCCTAGCGCGCGCAGACACTATTTCATCAATGTTAGTTGAAAAGTTACATACAGGCTACAACAAAACATTAAAAATCACACTCAAAACGCATTGTATATATAGTATATAAATATAAATATATTATACCTTGATCAGCCAGATTGATAATCTGCCCCAGATTCTTCTCTAAAATTTCTAATGCGCCCAACTCTTTCTCCTCATCCTCAACTATAGGCTGCGGGGGTATAATCTTCTGAGGAATCCCTGACTTGATCAAAATATAGTCCTCCTCTGAAATTTCTACACGACTCTGTTTGGTATAGATCTGACAAACAGGTACGCCGTTTCGTGTCTTTTCTAGCGTGAACTGCTCTGGTTTGTTTTTCGCAAACTCAACGACATCAAGCCAGGAGACGGTGGTACCGTCTTTTCCATGCGATTTTAGTACTTTGGGCGGGCCATCGAAGAGGCGTTCGAAGCGAGTGACTAGGATGGGACCGAGGGGACATGCGCCTAAGTTTCCCGCGATGCTCTCATGGCGTTGGAGTACACCGTCGTACTCGTTTATGAGACGGAGGATGGACGGGAGTGTGTCCTCTGCGGAGACGAGGGGGATATTGTGTGCGTATTGGCGGGCGAGGTAGTTGATTTGGAGATGGTTCGAGTGAGTTTTGGGGACTTTGGAGGAGGAGGACGTGTGGGAGTAGTCCCCCGATGGGGATCTAGCCCGTTTGCTGCCTGTCTCGGGTGGCATGGCCCTTGACTCCATTGCGACACAGGATATGTTGTCGACGATGGAATCAAAGATGAAGAACTTTGGCGCAATTTTTCTTAAAATGTATGTAATATCTTCTTATATTTTGGGGGGAGAGTTTATGATTTGAGTATGGGATGATGCCCGCAGCCGCTTTAGGCGTAGGGAAAGGGTCCCGGGGTAACCAAAGGGTGGGGAAAGGACGCAATCAGAGCGAGGCTCCGAAGAGTTTCGTGTGACTAAGAAGGGGGAAAATAAGATAAGAAGGTAGAAGAAGATCGATTTGCACTGAGGCAGCAAGGCAGGCAAAGACTAAAGACGGCGGTCACATTCGTAAGGGGAGTGAGGGAGTGGGCAGTAGTATATGCGCGCAGTTCATGGAAGCTACTAGGGTGAGAGGAGAGCATGCCCTGGAGGAGAAAAAATTAACCGCAATCCTGATAGCTGCGGCGTACGGCACAGGAGCAAGAGGTTAAATGGGGAGAAGAGAAAGGGAGGAGAAAGTTCTAAGAGAGAGCGAAGTTGAGGATGAAGTTGAGGTTGAAGTTTGAGGTTGAAGTGGGAATGGGGATTGGGAAATGGAGGGAGGAGAGAAAAATGGGGGGAGGGAGGAACGGGGCAAGGACGGTGGAAACAGGGCTATCTGGGCGGTGGAAACAAGGGGAACAGGGAGGAGGGGGGGGCCACAATTGCTCACAAAGGGAGCAAAGGGCGTGCACGCGGGACGCCGGACCAAAACTTAACAATGAATGGTGAGGAATACAGATTACCGAGTACGGAGTAACAGATTACGACTTTTTGTTTTCCTTTTTTTAAAAAAAAAATCAAAATCAAAATCAAAATCAAAATACAGTCATTTTCATTCCCCGACTTGCTGCGGGTAAAGGAACACACACGGCTACGGGAAAATATATTCTAATATGTACTGTACTATACAAATATTTTTGAAAATCAAAACAAAGTCATATTCAAAAAAAAAAAAAATAAAATAAAGTCTCGAGGGAAGTACTCCGTACATACATCTACGCACTATGCATCCATACTCTGTAGATTGCGGTTGAATTCAAAATATTATCACATAGTTACTCTGTACGGAGTATGGAGTTTCCCCACGCCAATCGGAATGGTAGTATGTATGTATGTACTGTATAGTATTGTACTGTACAAACAGTACATACATGCATAACACTCCGTACAAACATACAGTGTGCGGAGTGGGTTTCTCCGATACCACCCACCTGTTGGCCCCCAAACGAGTTACGTAGTATATATATCGAGAGCAATCGTCGTGGCGGTGGTGGTGGTGGTGGTGGTGGTGGTCGTCGTCGTCGTCAAGCTGGGCTTTATCTTCCTTCTCAATTCTAACAGACTCCTCCTGCTGTTTCGACCAACCCTCCTTCTTCGACCTCC